>JAJOOR010002356.1:0-70924 GCA_036250505.1 Solanum acaule | reverse complement strand
CCCCCCCCCCCCCCCCCCCCTTGCCTCAGGCCTGATCTCATAAAATTTGACTAATTTTCTTCTCAATTTTTAGTCCTAACTCATCTGTAATCGATTGGTTTCTTCCAAACTTCCATTGATTTATAAACCCAACACAAATAATCGAAAAGCCACTCAAATTCTATCAAGAATTGCCACTCATTTGCAAAACCCTCACCTCAAGAACTCAACAAGACTCCATTGTTAAAGAATGAAGCTAAAACCTCAAGAACTCCATCAAGAATCTCAATACAACAATTTCAATAATGATATCATGAAAGAATTTCATGTGTGGAGTGTGGGGGAAAAAACTCAACACTACGAATTCATGAAGAATACTTGTTCTTGGTGAAATCCTTGGTTTCTTGAAAGAATGCTCGGAACCTTGAACTTTTCTGCTCTTGAAACTTTTCTTTAAAAATTCTAAGCATATTAGGAATGAATAGAACTGATCTCAATCAGTTTAGACCCTTATTTGGGTGAGAAAAACGCATAGGCCTAGTGGGGGTAAGGAAAAGACCAAAATAGCCTTTCTTAAAACGGATGAAATTCTTTAACTAGAGAGGCTGCACTCAAATGGGCATAACTCCTTCATCCGAGCTCAGAATTTAGCAAACTCAATAGTGTTGGAAATAAGACTCGAGGACCTTCGATTTGATAGCTCATCATCTAAACCATTATGTGCTAAAATTTATGGTTGTTTGAATTTGACCAAAACTCACAATTGAAGGGTAACTTGTACGAACTTCTAGTTAGCTCTTTCAAGGTACAAGGTGTTACACCCACACTATAAAAATTGTCCTATATCGTGCCGGGATATAGCACACCTCAACTAAGTGGATCCACTAAGAAATAAGGATTCATCTAAAAAGTATGATCATGTACCCATGTTGGCAAGACGTGGTTTATGAGAATTTTGAGTTGTCTTAACTCATCTCCATATTGGTGCTCAATACTACTCCCAATAATATATATACTCATGCTCAAATGTATAAAATATACTCTTTCTCTGGTCTGAGATAATTGCTCAAACTATCCTCTTAAAAGAGGTAAATACTCTGTATTTAATCTTTCTGGAAACTCTTTTACTTTTCTCCAAATAATACTCTCTTCATGTAAAAATGAAAATTTTGGGAAATACTTAGTTCCCTTATACTCTTGCTCAAATCTTGGTTAAAACTCGTTCTCAAACTTCACTTTACTTTCTTAAAAACATAGTTTAAAGCAAAAAATATTGGCTTTAAAAGATTCTCAAAATTTATAACTCAAAATAGGGTTCATGCTGAAATATAGACATGAACGAATTAGCGCAAGGATCTCAATAACAATATAGAAAACTCAATACTCAGAACTTAAGAACTCAGAACTCAACGATACTACTCATCTCAAGAATACTCAATTCATATGGCTCATGCTGAAATATAGACATAAACGAATCAACTCAAGAATCTTAATGCATAACATTTAACAATTCAATAGTTATGAATATAATTTAAAAAAGAATCAGGAACTCAAGAACCTAAAATCAACTCATCTCAAGAATACTCAAATCTAGGGATAGAACCCTAGATTACTATTTAACAAAGTAGATGTAGGGCGTGAGGGTGAAATAGTCCAACACTATGATAGCCTTACATACCTGGAAGAACAAAGTTCTTAAAGAATCTTGAAGAAGAACTTGATTAGAAGCCTTCAAACCCTAGCTTGAAGGAGAACAATCACTAAAACTTTTCTTGAGATTCTTGAATTAGTTTCTTGAAATCTAGTATGACCAAGAATTATGAAGTGATTCATAATTGTATGATGGAATTTGAGTTGGAAAGAATAAAATTCTTGGAGAAGGACTTACCCTGAAGAAAATATCTTGAAAAAAGATTGAAAGAATCTTGAATGGAAGTATTCTACTTTGATTTTTCTTTAGGGTTTTGCCTTAGGGATTGAGAGAGAAGAGAATGAGGGACTAAGAGATGAAAATCTGATTGGTTTGGGCCTTTAATTAGTCAAAAAATTTGTTTACGTTTTTCTTAGAGGTAAAAAGACAAAAAAAACGTTCCTTTTTAATGTTTTCCTGCCGGCTAATTCGTCACTGCACTATATCAAGTTACTAAAATAGTCATAACTTTTTACTCGAAACTTAGATTGTTACGAAATTAGTGGCGTTGGAAAGAAAATTCAAATACCTTTAATTTGATAGGTTATGGGCCAAGTAACTCTTTAAATTCTAAGAGATATGGTCATTTGAAGTTGACCCAAGTAGAGTCCTACTTTAAAACGTAATCGGTATTGAAACTTTTAACTCAACTTTGTGCTAGGGGATTCTAGTGACCTTAATTCATATCCAAATTCATTCCCACACTAAAGAATTAACATTTACAAATATGAGAAATTTAAGAATCACTCGATATGATCTTATTCACAAATGAAGAATGGTTCGGGTCTTAACTTAGAAATTTTCAGGGTGTTACACTTTATTATTGATAACTTATTACGAAAAAGAAATTTCTACCATAACAATCTTGTAATCAAACATTTTTATGTTTAGATCAATCATAATCATAATATTAACTATGTAAAGAATAAGAGAAATTACAAAAATAAAATACAATAAAATAAAATTAGAAAAGAAGAACAAGAACAAAAATAACTTACTAGAAAGTAACCTAAATGACATATCCAAGAAAGAAGAATGAC
Organism: Solanum acaule; assembly: GCA_036250505.1. Taxonomy (NCBI): domain Eukaryota; kingdom Viridiplantae; phylum Streptophyta; class Magnoliopsida; order Solanales; family Solanaceae; genus Solanum; species Solanum acaule. The sequence continues at coordinate 68,215 of JAJOOR010002356.1, read as the reverse complement.
TGAAGAAAGAGTGAAAATCAAAGGAATAAAATTAAGCTGAATTTAGGTTTATTAATAAAATTTCAAAAACATGACAAATGAATAATCATATGTATCACTCAAAAATAAAAAAGGAACTAGAAAATTAAATTAAAAAAAAGTAAGCAAAAAGAAAAGATGAATAATAAAAATAGCTACTCACCATAAAGAAAAAGTAGAACGAAAGAATTATACGAATGAAATTGAAAATGAATTTTTTATTGAAGAATAAGAGAAGCCAAAAGACGATTATGATATCTGTTATTCCAAAGGTAGACTCACACGATGTAAAATTGATAAATTGTTCTTAAAATAAAGTGTCAGAAAAAATGGGATGAGAAATTTCATAATCACCATTGATTGTCTAAGACAGTCGAACTTATTAAATAGTTAATATCGATTGCTAATGCACAAACCACTTGTAATCATTTAAATTTATTGGATATATATTCATAAAAGAATTCAGATTATATTGAATGTGAGATATATTGATTCAAATAAATATTCTATATGCGCCAAAGAGAAAACTTCTTTTTTATCCTCTTTGATTATTAAAAATGTTTTCAAATATCACCCCCTCCTAATTAAAAGAATTGGGTTCAGAGTATAATAGTCCACACTTCTAATTTTTGTGATTATTTTCTAATATATAATGAAACTAAATGAGGATAAGTTTAATCTCATTCTTTATACTTTAGAATGATTTTTAAAATTGAAAAAAAAAATTGATTAATCTTACAACTAATCATTGAATTGATTTATGAATACCGCTTATTACTTAAAATTTGTAAACAAATTCAAACAGGGGTTCATAATAATTTTGTAACCAATCTTTTTATTTTTGATTCAATCATAATCATTTGATTATGTAAAGTAATCAGGGAATTGCAGAAAGTTACTGATGTTTCAGGCTCATTTGGAGCTTAATTTGATAGTGTTTAGTGTCCTCAAATGCCTAAGCGATGCTATAAACTGATGTTAAGACCTTGATTTTCAGCATTACAAGCGAAGGAGCAAAGCAAGGACAACAACAAGCATAAAGGATTTTGAAGATCGCCAAACCACTAGGCAATTCACCGAGTGGCTCCTATCCCGCCTAATTTTACAGTACACCATGTCTGAAATGAGAGAAATTTAGGCGAACAGGTTCCATATTGGCGAGTCACCGAATTGATCGCCGAAGAGAGATTGCACCGCTGAAATCACTGAATGAGCAGTAAAGATACAAGCGAATTAGCGATCCAAAGGAACAAAGGGCGCATTGCGGACATGATCGGCGATCCTGATACAGACTGCCTAAAGTTACAGTGCAAGTTGGATGAAAACAGGGAGCAAGAAAGCGATGGACAAGGACGATCGGTGCATCAACGACTGGTCGGCGAAGCCCAACTTTTCTCGCCGACCAACCCCAAAAAGTTAAATTTCAGATCAGTATAAATTGATTTTTGGATGAGTGAGAAGGCATCCAGTCATTCCTGGAGTGAAATAGAGGGAACACAAACACTATTCTTGTTGATTTTGAGGGTTTTCAGTGATAGATTTAAAGTGGGTGTTGTAATAGAAAGAAGTTTTGTTCATTTTAAGACTTGAGAAATCAACACCCAACTATGGAGCATGTAGTAGGTATTGAATTTTCTTCTTTTATGATGAATAGCTAAAACCCCATTCTTGGGGGTTTGAAAATGTAATTAATTGCTAAATTTGGCTAAATGAGTGTTAGTTATTATCAATTGTAGTGCTAATTTAAAGTGGGTCTTATTTATTGTTGTGGATAAATGGCCTTGTTGAATGTTTATTTCTGCTCGATTAAGTGTTTTATGCTTTCATGATAAAGAGGTGTAAAACCAAGGTGGTAAGTTGGCGCTCATAGTCATTGAGTCATGGTGGGTTCAGCTTGAGAGGGTGAATCCCAAGACTCATTATATGTATCTAGCTCGAGAGAGTAGATGTAGTGAGGTTATGGACTGGTTTTCATTTTTAGCATTGACGATTGAGAGAACTCAATCGAGAGAAAATTATCTCATCTAAAGTCCATCTTACCCACAAAGAATTAGTACTTTTGGTGATCAATTAGCACCCATTGAGTTAGATTTAGAAATTGGTTGGTCAATCCTGTAACACCCCGACTTTTCAAAACGTCTAAATTAACTCGTATCTTCGTGGAAAGACAAAGAAAGTGAGTAATAAATTAAAAATGATGTGGTATGTCATATTTTAAGTGTTCAAGGGTTGTATATCAAGTTTTGAAGTTAAGTAAGTGACGAAATAAAAGTTGGTGGTAGTTATCGTAAGTTTCTTTTGATGATTTCTCTAAAATTTGGGTCAAATGTCTTGGAGATTTTCTCCCAATACATAAATAGTTATGGGGCCCACGACCTATCGAATCGAAGGCCTACGAGTATAATTTCCAACGCATTAAACTGTTTGTTATTACGACTTCAGAATAGAGAGATATTTGCGTTTTCGTGGGACTACGCAAGCAGGCACGTGAGGTGGGGCCCTAGGTCGGTGGAACTTTACATATATCCTCTTCTTCGATATTTTTCTTCATTTTTAGCTAAAAACCAGAGAAAAATAGAGAAACCCATTTCTAGGATCAACTAAGGTACATATTTTCTCGACTTAAATCCTTGACGAAAGTGGTTCTAAGCATTGGGCTCATCATCGTGGTATAATTTGTTTTATCGATTTCATAGCGTATCACACTTTAGTGTTGGGACAGAAAGGGTTTGGATATATTTGAAGGTTTTGAAGCTTATTACGACCTTAAGATCGAGTATCGAGGGATTATTGAGTAAAAGTCGTTAGGCCACGTGAATTTAACAAAAAAGGTATGTTAAGGCTATTCCCTACTTATGGTATGTTTCCTTAAAGCTTAGAAACAATGTATTTGGATTGTTATCCTTGATATACTTGTAGCCGTGATTGTTGATTGTTGGCTGCTCAAGTTGATATAGTCCTCCCTTGTCGGGATTCTTATTCAGTTAGTAGCATCCCTATGTTGGACACGACTTAGAGGCTATTTATATAAGTTGCATATAACTAAATTGTTCGCTTTTAGCGGTTGGATTGTTATTATTGTCGTTAGGGCTATTGTGGTTAGCTGCAGGAATATGATCTATGCCTAGAAGGGCTATGTTCTGCCTACAGGGCTATATGGATGCCTAACAGGGCTATGAGTTGCCTACAGGGCTATATTGTGCTTAGACGGGCTATGAGTTGTCTACAGGGCTATATTGACGCCTAAGAAGGCTATGTGCTTCCTACAGGGCCATGTTGTTGCCTAAGAGGGCTATGAGTTGTCTATAAGCTATGTTGATGCCTAAGAGAGATATGTGCTTCCTACGGGGCTATATTAATGCCTAAGAGGGCTATGTGACTGCCTACGTGGCTAGGGGACTACTGATAGGGGTATATAGGCTGATTGACACCTTCCGGGCTTTTGGGGCCCTGAGTAGATGGTCTTGTGTGCTGTTTGTACCTACCGAGCTTATGGGGGCTAGGTTAGGTTATTGTTTTATTATTTTTGATAACTTTAGATTTAGGAGCAGGTCAGTACACTTATCTTATCCTTGATTTATTTATCAGATTATTCCAGTATATCAGGATACCTCATCATAGTCTATTTGCCTTTCATACTCTGTACATTATTTTGTACTGACGCCCCATTGCCTTGGGGGAGCTGCATTCATGCATGCAGGTCCTGACAGACGACTGAGTAGACCTCCTCAGCAGCAGGATTGACTTTTATCCGGTTGGCTTGCCCCTTTCCATCGGAGCTGCCAGAGTTGGGAGGTTTGTTACCTTGTGTTGTATATATCTTTATAGGTAGGCTGAGGCTCTATCCCGCTAATCTTTACTACTTTTAGAGGCTTGCAGACTAGTGAGTGGGGTGTATAGCTACGTTATGGCCATACTGGCCTATGTTGTTGGTTTGCTGAAGCTTGTGAGCTGTTTGATGTATTGTATTGATATATACTTGCTTTTAGTTTTGGTATAGATATCATGGTGGCCTCGACGGCCCAATCAGGACTTCTGTGATAGTTGGCTATTTATTTATATGATCTCCTGGGAGTAGCTGTTTCTTTTATAGATTAGTTGACAAGGGCCTTGCCGGCCGATGGCTTAGTTTTAAGCCGAGATATACTTGTTTGATTTCTTGATTGCGTGTGGCTGCCATGCTCTAGTAGCAAATGGTTCAGCAGGGTCGGCTCGGGCCTGAGTTTTGGCATTAGGAGCCAGTTGCTACCCTCGAGTTTGGGGCGTGACAAACTTGGTATCAGAGCAATGTCGTATCCTAGGGAGTCTGCAAGCCATGTCTAGTAGAGTCTTGTTTATAAATGTGTTGTGCACCACATTTGATAAGCAAGAAGCTACCAGTCATGTTAGAATGACTATCCTTCTTTTGCTCACCTTGTGCTATAGAGCGGTGTCTTAAGGGTTGAGGTTTCTGGCTTATAATTGATACTTGTATGCAAATAGAGATGACTGACACAAGCAGACCACAACTAGCCAGGGGCTAGATACAACTGCAAGGGAGGGTACCGACAAGGTACCACAAGTGGAGGTAGCCCATTGTGAGACCCAATGGGAAACATCTTCTCAGTCTCCTATAGCTTCTCCACATCTTCAGGAGCCTCCGAGGGCTACAGGACTTCCGGCTCCACCAGTAGTACCACCCTTAGTTCCTCCTATTCCATTTGATCAGGATTTCAAGAGTGCAGTATATATGTTAGCACAGTTAGTAACTGCACAGTGTCAACCAGTTGCGCAGGGCATAGAGGATCGCCAACATCTACAGTATACGAGTGAGAGGGTCGAGAGAGAGAGACAGAAGAGGGATAGGCCCGCTAGTTCGCATGGAGATTTTCAGGGTGGTCCCAGACCCCGATATTCTATTAGGCCACCTAGACCTCCACCACAGCAGTTCCAGGGTAGTAGATTTGATCGTCAGGAACAGTCAGGCCTAGGTGAGGGTTCACGAGCATCAGGATCGCAACAGTAGAAGGGTTCAGGCTATGCTAGGACAGCCCCACCGCGTTGCACTACTTGCGGTAAGATGCATTTCGGGAGGTGCAGACAGGGTTCCACAGGTTATTATTTTTGTGGACAGGAGGGGAATGGGTGGAGAAACTGCCCTACCATAGGTCAGGGTGGTATAGGTCAGTCGACCAGGTCAGCAGTAGGTTCCTCCTCATCAGCACAGTCTACAGGGCGTGGACCCTAGACTTCAGCACGTAGAGGTAGAGGCGGAGGCAGAGAGGGAGCATCTAGTTTTGGTAGTGGACAGAATCGTACATATTCACTAACCGGCCGACAGGACTCAGAGTCATCACCAGATGTTTTGACAGGTACATTGATTGTTTGCTCCCATTGTGTTTATGCTTTGATAGATCCTGGATCTACTTTGTCTTATGTTACTCCATTTATAGCAGGGAGGTTATGTATAGTAGCAGAGTCATTAGATCGACCCTTTATTGTATCTACACCAGTTGGGGAGTCTATTATTGCCAGGAGAGTCTATTGAGGTTGCATGGTAGAAATTATCGACCGTCAGACCTCTGTAGATCTTGTAGAGTTAGAGATGCTCAATTTCGACGTCATTATGGGTATGGACTGGTTAGCGTCTTGTTATGCTAATGTTGAGTGCCAGAAAAATATTGTTAGATTCCACTTTCCAGGAGAGGCAGTTCGGGAATGGAAAGGTGATACAACAACGCCGAAATGTAGGTTTATTTCCTATCTTAAGGCAAGGAGGATGATTACCAAGGGTTGTATTTGTCATCTTGTTTACGTTTATGATATAGATGCAGAACCACCGACTCTTCAGTCTATTCCGGTAGTTAATGAGTTTCTAGATGTATTTCCAGATGAACTCCCTAGTATCCCTCCAGAATGGGAAATTGATTTTGCTATCGATATGCTACCAAGTACACAACCCATATCTATCCCTCCTTATAGAATGGCTCCTGTTGAGCTAAAGGAGTTGAAGGATCAACTGAAAGACTTGCTGGATAAAGACTTTATTAGGCCTAGTGCTTCACCATGGGGTGCACCAGTATTGTTCGTAAGGAAGAAAGATGGCTCACTAAGAATGTGTATCGATTACCGACAACTGAATAAGGCAACTATAAAGAATAAGTATCCCCTTCCAAGGATAGATGACTTGTTTGATCAGTTACAAGGTGCTAAGCGTTTCTCAAAGATTGATTTAAGATCAGGGTACCACTAGATACGAGTTCGGGAGAAAGACGTTCCAAAGACAGCTTTTAAAACTAGATATGGACACTTTGAGTTCTTGGTAATGTCTTTTGGATTAACTAATGCCCCAACAGTGTTCATGAAACTGATGAATAGTAGATTCAGGCCGTATCTAGACTTGTTTGTGATTGTATTTATTGATGATATTTTGGTGTATTCACGTTCAAAATATGAGCATGCAAATCATCTGCGAGCAGTCCTTCAGGTTCTTCGAGACCGAGAACTTTATGCAAAGTTTTCTAAGTGCGAGTTCTGGTTGGACTCTATAGCTTTCTTAGGCCATATTGTATCAGATGCAGGCATTGCGGTTGATACACAAAAGATTGAGACCGTAAAGACTTGGCCCAAACCCAGGACTCCGACTGAGATTCGTAGTTTCTTCAGGTTAGCTGGGTACTACAGAAGGTTTGTAGAGGGGTTTTCTTCAATTTCAGCCTCATTAACGAAGCTGACTCAAAAAGCAGCTAAGTTCCAGTGGACTGAGGCTTGCGAGCAGAGTTTCCAGGAGTTGAAGGACAGGTTGACATCGCCACCAGTTCTTGCATTACCAGACGGTTCAGAAGGCTATGTGGTGTATTGTGATGCTTCTAGTGTTGGGTTGGGATATGTTCTGATGCAACATGGTAAGGTTATCGCATATGCTTCAAGGCAGTTGAGGAAGCATGAGAAGAACTATCCGACCCACGATTTAGAGTTGGCTGCAGTTGTGCATTCGTTAAAGATCTGGAGACACTATTTGTATGGCGTTCATGTTGACATCTTCACAGATCATAAGAGCCTTCAATATATATTTAGACGGAAGGAGTTAAATTTGACACAACGTCGATGGCTTGAGTTACTGAAACACTATGACGTGGATATTTTATATCATCCAGGAAAGGCGAATGTGGTAGTCGATGCCCTCAGTCGAAAATCTATGGGTAGTTTATCCCACTTAGGTGTTGAGAAGCGGGAGCTAGCGCGAGAGCTTCATCAGTTAGCTAGCTTATGATTCAGATTGTTAGAGGCAGACGATAGTGGAGTCACAATTCAAGATACAGCCGTATCATCTCTAGTGGTAGAAGTAAAATCACGGCAACAAGAGGATCCTAGCTTAGAGAATCTTAGAGCCAAGGCTCAGGATCAACAGTCGTTAGCATTTGATATAGCAGGAGATGGAGTCCTCAGATGTAGCGGTCGATTGTGTGTTCCGAATGTTGCAGGGCTTCGACATCGAATTATGAAAGAGGCACATAATTCCCGTTATTTTATTCACCCTGGTTCGACAAAGATGTACCATGATATTAAGGAGATATATTGGTGGCATGGGATGAAGAAGGACGTTGCTGAGTTTGTGGCGCATTGTCCTAACTGCCAACAGGTGAAGACTGAGCACCAAAAGCCCGCTGGTCTAGTTCAGGAGATAGCCATTCCTTTGTGGAAGTGGGAATCAATTAATATGGATTTTATTACAGGGTTACCTCGATCGCATCACAAGTTTGACTCTATTTGGGTAATTGTTGATAGACTAACAAAATCAACCCACTTTTTACCAGTCAGGGCTACTTTTTCGACCGAAGACTATGCAGGGCTCTATATTAGAGAGATTGTTAGGCTACACGGTGTCCCAGTATCTATTATCTCTGATAGAGGAGCACAATTTACCGCCAATTTCTGGAAGTCCTTCCAGAAAGGATTAGGGACACAGGTTAATCTTAGTACCGTCTTTCACCAACAGATAGATGGTCAGGCTGAGCGCACAATTTTGACACTCAAAGATATGTTACGGGCGTGCGTGCTGGACTTCAAGGGAAGTTGGGATGACCACTTCCCTCTTATTGAGTTCGCATACAATAATAGTTATCATTCCAACATCGGGTTGACACCTTATGAGGCTTTGTATGGGATAAAATGTAGATCCCCCATTGTATGGTTCGAGGTAGGTGAGTCAGGGTTGATTGAACCCGACTTAGTACAGCAGACAGTGGATAAAGTTAAGCTCATTCGGGAAAGGCTGCTAACAGCTCAAAGCCGACAGAAGTCATACTCAGATGTGCGACGAAGGGACTAAGAGTTTTGTGTCGACGACTGGGTATTCTTAAAAGTCTCACCTATGAAGGGTGTTATGCGATTTGGTAAAAAAGGAAAGCTTTGTCCAAGATTCATTGGGCCATACCGGATCCTTCGGAGGGTAGGACGAGTTGCTTATGAGTTAGAATTGCCTTCGGGGCTAAAATTTGTTCATCCAATTTTCCAAGTATCGATGCTACGGATATGCGTAGGAGACCCTTCTCGGGTTGTCCCAGTTGAGGATGTTCAGATCACAGAGGAGTTGTCCTACGAGGAAACTCCAGTTGCCATTTTAGATCGGCAGGTTCGTAAATTGAGGACCAAAGAGGTGGCTTTGGTTAAAGTATTGTGGAGGAACAAGAATAGAGAAGAGGTGACCTGGGAAGCTGATGATGGCATGAGGTTCAAATATCCTCACTTGTTTCATACCCCAGGGTGATGGCATATCATTTTATATTAGGACAGTAAGGTAAGATACCTATCTGATTTATATATATATATATATATATATATATATATACACAGTATTGCTTATTATTATTGTGGTTGTCGTTGTATATCTGCTTGCACTATTATGGTGGAGCTATAGCGCTTAGCTATTTATGTCGTCCTGTGAGACGCCTAGGTTAGAAATTTTGCATTTTAGGTTCTTGGATAGTGACATCTACAAAGGATATACTGCCTAACTTTTGGCAACTCCTAAGGAGTGAACAACGTGATTCAGATTTTTCATTTGAGGACGAATGTTTCTAAGGGGGGAAGGATGTAACACCCCAACTTTTCAAAACGTCTAAATTAACTCGTATCTTCGTGGAAAGACAAAGAGAGTGAGTAATAAATTAAAAATGATGTGGTATGTCATATTTTAAGTGTTCAAGGGTTGTATCTCAAGTTTTGAAGTTAAGTAAGGGGCGAAATAAAAGTTGGCGGAAGTTATCGTAAGTTCCTTTTTAAGATTTCTCTAAAATTTGGGTCAAATGTCTTGGATATTTTCTCCCAATATATAAATATTTATGGGGCCCACGACCTATCGAATCGAAGGTCTACGAGTCTAGTTTCCAACAAATTAAACTGTTTGTTCATACGACTTTAGAATAAAGAGATATTTACGTTTTCGTAGGACTGCGCAAGCAGGCACGTGAGGTGGGGCCCTAGGTCGGTGGAACTTTACATATATCTTCTTTTTCGAAATTTTTCTTCATTTTTAGCTAAAAACCAATCAGGACTTCTGTGCTAGTTGGCTATTTATTTATATGATCTCCAGGGAGTAGCTGTTTCTTTTATAGATTAGTTGACAAGGGCCTTGCCGGCCGATGGCTTTGTTTTAAGCCGAGATATACTTGTTTGATTTCTTGATTGCGTGTGGCTGCCATGCGCTAGTAGCAAATGGTTCAGCAGGGTCGGCTCGGGCCTAAGTTTTGGCATTAGGAGCCAGTTGCGCCCCTCGAGTTTGGGTCTTGACAAATCCCTAAAGTATCTTTTACTTATTTGATGATTCTTAGTTAATTGTTGTGGTTGCTTTCTAATCTAAAATCCCTTTTCCTGACATTGATGTCACTTTTCTAGTTTTATTAACAGTTTCTGATAAATTCTATTCCTTTAGCTATTGAAATCACAGTTATAACTTCATAATTGAATTCGAAATCAAACTACTCCCTGTGGGATCGACCCCAACTCTTTCGTTGGGTTTATACTGCTTAACGATTGTCTACACCTAGTATCGGATGAGGTGTAGTTGATATGTTAATCAAAATGGCGCCGCTGCCGGGGAGTGGTGTTGTTTAAAATTCTCCTATCGAAGTTTAATTTGTGATTTTGTTTGCAGTAGTTGAATTGAATTAATTTGTTTGTGTTTTTGTTGGTTGTGTTGAATAGAAGAAGAAATGAGTGATGCAGGAAGTAATAGTAACCAAGTGGGCTACCAAGGTGATATTGACGATCTTTATAGTGTAATTGACCCAATCCAATTGAGTGGCATTGGGGCAATCTGTCTACCGTCTACCGAAGGGAACGCTATATTCCATGTTATTAACACAACTCTCCATCTCCTCCAAGTGAAAGGACTTTATGGAGGATTAGTTCACGAAGACGCACATGAGCATATGCAAAATTTGATCGATGTTTGTGGTTCGTTTTCATTCAAGAACGTGTCACAAGAGTCAGTCCATCTCAGGTTGTTCCCATTATCTTTGACGGGTGAAGCTAGCAAATGGTTGGCTGAGTTACCGAAGAATTCCATCACCTATTGGGATGAGCTTACCATGGCATTCAATGTGAGATTCTTTCCCCCGTCAGAGATGATGATACTCAGAGATAACATTCAAGGTTTCAAGCGACTGGAAGGTGAACCAATCCATGAAACGTGGCTGAGGTTTAAGAAGCTATTACTTTAATGGCCGACTCGCGGACTTCCAAACAACGTGTTGTTACAATACTTCTATAGAAGTCTTGACTCGGTAAATAAAGGAGTAGCTGATCAATTGGCTTGAGGAGGAATAATGTTGCAACCGTTTGAGGTGGCTTTGTCTCTTGTTGATGACACGATAAAGATAAATCAAGCATGGTACACTTAAGAAGACCAAGTTTTACCTTTTTGTTTTAGGATGACGCAAGAACAACTTGATAAGGAAAAAGAAAAGGATGATAACATCAACAAGATGTTATCCCAAATGAAGCTGCTACAAAAACAAGTGCTCGAAAATGTGGGAAAACCCAAAGAAGAAATGAGAGTGTTTAGAGTTGAGGAGGGTTCTCACTCGCGCTACTCAAAGCCGGGGGAGAATCAAGGTTGGAACTCTCACAAGCTTGAGGAGGGTTTCCACCCAAGCTACTTGAAGTAGGGTGGGAATCAATGATGGAACTCTCACAAAGAAGAAGAGCAGAGGCGATATTATCAAGAGTGGGCTAAACAAAGTGACCATTGCAGAAGAAAAGATGAACATGAATAGGACCGTACAGAATCAAGTGATAGACTAAAATAAAAGAGTAGTTCAAGTAGTCTACGAGTAGATGATTTGTTGTCCCGGATCCTTGACAAGGTTGAGGGCTCAGATGACATGATAAAAGGGATGAAAGTCGATTTCTCGTCATTAAACAATAGAGTGAACTCTCATGCTGATGCAATCAAGCAACTTGAAGGTCAATTGAGTCAACTTTCAGCACAATTGGAACCCAAAATAATAGGGAAGGGCGAAGCCATATACATAACAACTTTGAGGGAAGATGGTGACAAAAATCTGGTTGTGGTTACTCAAAGTGGAAAGGTAGTGGTAGGTGATATGAAGGATGAAGAATAAAAAGATATTGATGAAGAAGAGATTCCCATCCAACAAAGCCTTGCCAAGGAATTACAAAAAGATGAGGGAAAGAGCACCTCAATCCCAAAATTGGTGAAACCTCTTCCCAAAATAACCCCTCCTTTTCCCCAACATCTCAAGAAGAAAAATGAGGATGAGAACTTCAAGAAGTTCTTATCAGTGTTCAAGACACTCTCTATAAATCTACCTTTAGTAGAAGCATTGTTGGAGATGCCGGGTTATGCCATGTTCATAAAAGGGTTAGTCACAAAGAAACAAAGCTAGGACTTCAACATGATTGAAGTTTCTTACAGTTTTAGTGCAATTATGACTAATGAGATGATTAAAAAGAAAGAAGATCCAGGAGCATTCACTATCCCTTGCACTATCGGTGTGCTCCAATTTGACAAAGCTCTATGTGATCTGGGGGCAAGTATAAATCTGATGCCATATGCAATCTATAAACAACTTGGGCTAGGAGAACTGAAATCTACAACAATGAGGCTTCTGATGGCAGATCAGTCGATCAAGAACCCCGTGGGGATACTCTATGATATCTTGGTAAAAGTTGATTGATTCATCTTTTCGACTGATTTTGTCATCCTTGATTGCGAGATTGATGCTGAAATTCCCATTATTTTGGGAAGACCATTCTTAGCTATCGGGAGAGCACTAGTGGATGTTGAAAGTGGGGAATTGAAGTTATGGGTGAACGAAGATGAAGTCACCTTTAATGTGTGTAAGTCAATGAAGCACCCAAGCAATATTTATGTAGTATCGACAATTGATGTAATTGATGAAGCAGTGGCTAGTGTGAGCCATTTGATGTGTCTGAGTGAGACGCTTGAGGTTGTGCTTGCAAACTATGATGAGACTGAAGTCCAAGGTTACGATGAGGTGGTAGCTGCCCTTTCGGTATTAGAGGAATGTTCAAGGAACCTATTAAAGCTGGATATTGACCTAAAAATTTGAGAAAATCCTCTTGCCAAGCCATCAACGGAGGAACCACTAAAGCTTGAATTGAAAATGCTACCTACTCATCTTCGATATGCATTCTTGGGGGTAAATAACACCTTACCCGTGATCATTGCAGCTGACCTGCTTGAATGTCAGGTAAAGTTACTTCTGGAAGTCTTGAAAAGATACATCAGAGGTATTGGGTGAACTATCGCTGACATTGTGGGCATTCCACCTGGCATTTGCACTCACAAAATTCAACTTGATAGTGAGTGTAAACCGAGTGTTGAACACCAAAGGAGATTGAACCCACCGATGCAAGAGGTGGTGAAAAATGATATAATAAAGTGCTTGGATGCAAGTGTGATTTACCCTATTGCGGATAGCAAGTGGGTGAGTCTGGTACAATATGTACCAAAAAGGGGAGGTATCACGGTAGTCCCAAATGAAAAGAGGGAACTTGTTTCTATGAGACCGGTAACTGGATGGAGAGTATACATGGATTATCAGAAGTTAAATTCTTGGATAAAAAAAGATCACTTTCCCATGCCTTATATGCATCAAATGCTCGATCCGCTTTCAAAGAGATGATGGTATTGCTTTTTGGAAGGGTATTCCAGATATAATCAAATCTCTATTGCTCCAGAGGACCAAGAGAAAACCACTTTCACGTGTCCATATGGAACTTTTGCTTTCAAAAGGATGTCATTCGGGTTGTGTAATGTACCAACAATGTTTCAACATTGCATGATGTCTATTTTCACTGATATGGTAGAAGATTCAATGGAAGTCTTTATGGATGACTTTTTAGTTGTGGGTGACACTTTTGAAGCATGCTTAGCCCACCTAGGGAAGGTCCTTCAAAGATGTGTGGAAACAAATTTGGTCCTTAATTGGGAGAAATGTCACTTCATAGTTAGGGAAGGTATAGTTCTTGGTCACAAAGTGTCACAAAAAGGGCTGGAAGTGGATAAGGCAAATATCTAGGTAATTGAGAAGCTCCCACCACCAATTTCAGTAAAAGGTATTCATAGTTTCTTGGGGCATGCTGGTTTTTACCGAAGGTTCATGAAAGACTTTTCAAAAAATTCACACCATTTGTGCAAGCTTTTGGAAAAGGAGGTGAAATTCAACTTTGATGACGCATGTATGGTAGCATTTAAGTGCTTGAAAAAGAAGTTAATCTCTATCCCAGTCATTGTTAGTCCTGATTGGTCGGCGCCCTTCGAAGTAATGTGTGATGCAAGTGGCACGACATTAGGTGTTGTGTTGGGGCAAAAAACACAACAAGCTATTCCATCCCATTTACTACGCAGGCAAAACCCTGAATGATGCTCAACGTAACTACACGGTTACTGAGAAAGAATTACTTGCGGTGGTATATGCATTCGAAAAATTTCGGGCATATTTGCTAGACACCAAAGTGGTTGTTCACACTGATCATGCAGTTCTACATTATTTAATGGCAAAGAAAGACGCCAAGCCAAGATTGATAAGGTGGGTGCTATTGTTGCAAGAATTTGACTTTGAAGTCAAAGATAGAAGAGGTTGTGAAAATCAGGTGGCTGACCATCTATCCAGGTTAGAAGGCAAGGAGAATGAAGACCTGGAGGTAGACATCAATATCTCATTTCCCGATGAACAGGTATTCACGATCACTTTCAAGCAAATTCTGTGGTATGCTGATTTTGCTAACCATGTAGTATGTGGACTGATGCCGAAAGATCTGAACTTCTACCAACAAAAGAGGTTCTTGTTCGATATCAAGAAATACTTTTGGGATGAGCCATATTTATTCAGAGAATGTGTAGACCATATTATTAGGCGATGTGTACCTGAAAAGAAATTCAATGAAATTCTCTATGCTTGTCATGCTTCACCGGTTGGTGGTCATCATAGCAGTGTGCATACAACTGCTAAAATTCTCCAAAGTGGTTACTATTGGCCATCCCTCTACAAAGATGCTCACGAATTTGTCAAGAAATGCATACAATGCCAAAAACAAGGTGGGGTGTCCAGAAGGCATGAGCTGTCCCTTAAGCCTATTCTGGAAGTTGAGTTATTTGATGTTTGGGGAATAGATTTCATAGGTCCATTTGTCGACTCGTTTGGTAATAAGTACATTTTGGTGGCGGTAGATTATGTTTCTAAATGGGTAGAAGTTGTGGTCCTACCCAATAATGAAGGGAGAAATGTGGTTCAATTCTTAAAACACTACATCTTTGCTAGGTTTGGCACCCTTCGAGCTATTGTTAGTGATGGTGGTTCACATTTTTACAATAGACTATTTGCATCCGCATTGAGCAAATATGGGGTACGATATAAAGTGGTAACACCATATCACCCTCAAACGAATGGCCAAGTGGAGGTTTTAAAATGGGAGATTAAGAGTATCTTGGCTAAGACTGTGAATGTAAATAGGACTGATTGGTCTCAAAAGCTAGATGATGCTCTTTGGGCATATCGCACTGCCTATAAGACACTAATTGACATGTCCCCCTATCAGCTAGTTTTCAACAAATCATGTCACTTACCAGTTGAACTGGAACACAAAGCATTATGGGCATTAAAGGCTTTAAATCTGGACTGGGTGAAGTCTTCGAAAGGAAGAGTAGATCAGCTAAACGAATGGAATGAATTCAGGTTTAGGGCATATGAGAGTTCAGCCCTCTACAAAGAGAAGATGAAGAAGTGGCACAATTCTAAAATTCTTAAGAGGGAGTTTCGAGTTGTGGATTGGGTGTTGCTATACAACTCTCGACTGAGACTCTTTCTGGGAAAGCTCAAATCAAAGTGGTCATGCCCATTTAGAGTGACACGAGTGTTCGCAAATAAAGCCATTGAAGTTGAAGGTAAAGAGGGTCCTGCCTTCAAGGTGAATGGGCAACGCTTAAAGTTGTATTTTGGAGAATACCATGAAATCTCAGTGATTGAGGTGGTGTGTGTGGAAGATGCTTGACAACATTTCCATGTCGTGCCATGATGTTAAATAAGGCGTTTCGTGGGAGGCAAACCAAATGTTAGTTTCTTTGAATAATGTGTGCTGAATGTGCAGGTGTGGGTGATTATGTGATGCAAAAGATCCTTCTGTGATTCGCAGAGTGGGTTCGGCGACCGCGAATTTGCTCGCCTTTGTGGCGTCAAAAGTGGGCTGAGATACTGGAATATTGGGTGAAATACATACAACACTAGGCGATGCGCCGAAATGATTGGGCGAACACGACTTTCTCCGCCCTTTGCACCATCCCCAAAAGGCCGGTGTCCTGGAACTTTCGGTGTGGTTCCACATTCACTGGGCGATGCGCCAATGCTACTCGGCGAACCTGTCTTTGTCCGCCTTCCTGTCCCAAAACAGAGTAGCTACACGCTGGATATTTTGGCGAGTTTCATGCAACTTGGTGGTTCGTCGACTGGTTTGGTGATCGCCGCAATTCTTCGCCAAATGGCAGCCTAGTGAAGATTCCTTTCACCCTACTCTTCTTGTTTGAGTTCCAGTACTTTATATTTATATTTGTCATTTTTAGTTTATTTTGTGTAGTGTTTGTTCTCTACTAACATTGATGACAATGTTGGATGCTTTTGGTGGGGATGGTAGGAGTCTGTTGTTCTATTGAAATTTTCAAGCATCGGATGTGGTCAATACCAATGACCTGAATAGTGCTCTGAATTGAACAAAATGAATGTGCAGCTCCGATGAGGCAAATGAAGTTACATAGACAATATGTGAACTCTTAGCATCTCGTTATGACTAGCCGGTTGTCAAATAAGTCTCTTGTGATGAACATTTCACACTAACTAGAAAAGTGTGGAGTCTTGTTTCATATTGGTAGCAATGGCTTGTGTGATGACATTACTTTGAACATTGTGTGTGATGACACCTAGCATTTGCCTCGTTGGTCTGGTTGATTGAGTGATGCAAGCACTTGAATGATCTTAGGCAAAATTTTTGAAGAGTGAAAATAATTTGACAACATACCTCTTTTGTGGCCAACTTGGTGAGATGAGTGAACCTTGCTTGGCACATTTTGAGCCTTACCTTTTTCTTGGAAGAAACTTGAACAATTGTGACCTCTCTTCATCCATTCACCCATAACTTCATGAAGTGTGGCTTGTTTGAATAACCAACTTAGGCCAAAAGCCTAAATTGGGGGTGTGGTGAAAAAAGAAGGAAAGTCAAGAAGTGTGAGCAATCGCCCTTTTGAGTAATGGGTTTGAAAAAGATGGAACCCCTCCATTAAAAAAAAAAGAGAAAAGAACCAAAGTAAAAGAATGAAAAAGTTGTGAAATAAAGTAGTGGAAGTTGTGAAAGAAATGGGTATCTGGTAGTTCATATGAAGTTGAATAATGGGGTGGATTGTGAGCATGTTTGAAATATAAAGAAAAGGAGGAAAGTGATGTTCAAACCATACTTCATGAAAGTTGAAGCCACTAAACCCAAATGACCATACCTTTACACTCAACCCCGTTACAAGCCTTGAAAAGACCTTTGTGATCTTAGGTGATCTGAAACGAAGGTTGATTGGAAAATAAGGGCAAACCTATAGAGAAAGTCATTCATGTGTTCATCTTTGTAAGTGTAAGGGTTGTATGTGATTCCAAAACTTTAAATTGTTGAAGAATTTTGTGTGAATATGGAATCATCTTTGTTGTGAGGGAATTTGAGTACCTTTGTTGAGCTTGAACTTGCACTTGATGCAAGTATTGTGAACTTGAGCATCTTTGATAATGGTGAGTCACAATTTGAATCTTTGAGTGCGCAATTGATCATTGTATGAGAAATTTCGACCTTGTTGTGTGCATTCATGATTGAGTCTTATGCAACACTATTTGTAGACATCCTTTTTGAACTACTGATCTTGAGTTTTATGTCACGCCTCGAGCCTACACCCTGGGCGGGACTGGCACTCGAAGACCATTGCTGTCCCCAAGCGAAGCCTGACTTACTAACTCAGCGGAAGACTTAACTCATCACATAAACATTTATGAAAGAACTAGAATGTCATAAAGGAACATTCAACTGGCCATTTAGGCAAACTCAAGTCTTTAACATAAGAAGTGAAAACTAAAGACAACTGAAATAACTAACTGACTGTCTGTCTATGAAGCCTCTAAAACAACTGAGATGAATGTTGGGACAAACCCCACAACATCCTAATGGACTAAACTAGAAAGCAATGAAAATAGATCCTCCGGAATGCAAGGAGGCTCACCGATTGACTCTAAACTGCTCACTGGATCAACGGTGCGCTGAAATGCCGATCCTAGTTACCTGTGTCTGCATCATAAGATGATGCAGGCCAACTGGCATCAGTACATTGAATGTACGAGTATGCGAGTTGGATGCTAAAACAATATAGGCTTGAAAGGGAATCTGAAAGAAACACTTACCTTGGCTCTTCTCAACTCATGAATACTTAACTGAACTCATTTCAATATAAAGCAGTTTAAAACAAGTGCAATATAAAAAGAAGTTGTTTAAAAAAACATGATGTCCACTCTGTGTGTATGCAAAGATACAGATAACTCTGAGATGTATGTAAAAATACAATAAACTGATGTATATAAAATACAATAACTTTTGTGGGAGTTTCTCTAACCGACAACCATCACATAAGAGCTATAGTGATGATACAACGATCTACCTCACGCTGCTAGCGCATCCTATACCCGGCCAAAGGTATAGAACCTGAACTGCCTAATGGATCCATTAGTCTATTTCAAAGAGGATTCATCTAAAAAATATGACCCTTTTCTACCCATGGTGGCTACATGGTTCTATGGTGACATGAGTTATCTAAATTCATGCTCTTCCCCAATTCGGTGCTCAATACTACTCTCAAAATATACTGGCTCTTATGTTTTAAAAACATACTTCTTCTGTGATTTGAGATTAGTGCTCAAAATCTTAGCTCGAAGGCTATCTTGGAAATCTCAGTTTCCCTGCTTGCTTCATTTAGAAAGCTATTACTCTTTTCTGAAAACTAGCCCAAAGGCTCTTTTGAAATCTCAGTTTCCGCTCTTATATAAAATGTGAAAACATTTTTAAATCTCTTTGGAAATACATAGTCCCCATATACTTCTTTGAAGAAAAGAACTTAAACTTTACATCCTTACTGAACTCGAAGCTTAAGTCTTAAAACAAAGTTAAAACATTTGTGAAAGACTTTTGAAAAACTTTAAGAACTCATCTTAATTTGACTCTTGACTTCTCTTGACTTTGACCTTAACTGCTCTTGACTTAACACTTAATTGATCCTTGAATTGAATTATGGATACAAGGATTAAGATTTGTGACTGGAAAGATCTCATGATGTTTAGGAATGATTCTAGATAGTCAAACATGAGAAAAAACCAAAAATCAATATTTGAAGGTGGGTCTGCGACGTGGAGGCATAATTTAATTTTGGTTCCGAAAATGTCTTTTGAGGCAGAACACCTCGTGTCAGCTCCACGACGCGAAGCTGAAATTTCAATTCTGGGAAAAGGTTGCACGACGTGCTTCCATGTTTAGATTTTGCCCGTCGAAATTTCTTCTTCGTTTTTCTTCCCCAATCAACCCAAACTCGATTCTTTTTCTTAAATCACTTTTAGATACAGATACCCAGCAATGTACCTAAAAACTTAACTCAAAACAACCCTATAATGCGACGTAACAAACTCAGAAACTTCCCAACTCAGTCAAATTGAACAACAATATATGAACTCAAGAATAGGTATCAAGATCATCAATATTCAAATTCTTTTAGGACGAATCCAAACTGAAATAAATATGTTTGGCACGTGGGAGAATGATCCCAACGTTATGAGAGCCTCACATACCTGCTATAAGTAAATCCTTGGCGAAACACCAAGTTCCTTGATCGATCTTGATGAATTTGCCATTTTCTCCTTCTTCTTTTCTCTTCTCCTTTCTCCTTAGCCCTAGTTTGAAATCCCAAGTTCTAAAACTAACCAAGTCTTGAATTGACCCATATTAAACTCCTAAAATCGGATTAAAATAATAGGGCAGTGAAAAGACTAGAATACCCCTTATATTTCCGGATTGGACATTTCCTTAATCCAATAGCCCAACTTCCAAAGGGCATAACTTGCTCATACGAACTCGGAATCGCGCAAACTTGGCAGCGTTGGAAAGATCATTCCAAGAGCTTCCTAACCATATCTGGAACTACACATAACTCATCCTGAGGTAGTAGTTATGACCATCTGAAGTTGACCAAAAACTCAACTTTAACTCATTACAATTTTCTAGATTTCTTTATACTTTCCAAAATAACTATTTCCAGATTTTTTTTGACTTCCTTCTAGTTCTTTCTAGTTGTGAGATGTTACAATATCCCCTTTGGGAACATTCATCCTCGAATGAGATTTACTCTTACTAAGTTAAGGGTAGTGACATCAAGTTCAAACACCCAACAAGCAATTGCAACAAATAACATGATTACTCATAATTTAGATAGTGCTAAGGAGAAAATTAGTACCTTGGTCTGCATTTTCTCCGGATTCGAAGAGATGTGGATATCTCTTCTTCATATCCTCTTCAGCTTCCCAAGTCGCTTCCTCAACAAATTGGTTCTCCCAAAGGACTTTGACTGATGCTACCTCCTTTGTTCTCAACTTGCGAACTTGGCGATCTAGAATCTGAACAGGAATCTCCTCATACGGTAAGCTATCCTTGATCCTAATATTTTTAGTTGGTATGATCAATGAAGGATCGCCTATGCACTTCTTCAACATGGAGACGTGAAATACTGGATGAACCACTGCTAACTCTAGTGGTAGCTCCAACTCATAAGCTACATTGCTAATCCTCTTGGCTATGCGATAAGGTCCAATATACCGGGGACTAAGATTCCCCTTCTTACCAAACCTCATAACACCCTTCATGAGTGAAACTTTCAAATATACCCAATCATCTATTTCGAACTCTAGCGCCTTTCTCCTAACATCAGTGTAGGATTTTTGATGACTCTGAGCCGTTTTCAACCCTTCTTGAATCAATTTCACCTTCTCCATAGCTTGGTGAACTAAATCTGGTCCTATCAACCCTGCTTCACCAACTTCGAACCATCCAATAGGAGATTTGCGTCTTCTCCCATAAAGAGATTTATATGGAGCCATTTGGATGCTAGCGTGGTAACTGTTGTTGTAAGCAAACTCAATGAGAGGTAGGTGATCATCCAAATTCCCTTTGAAATCAATCACACAAGCCCTCAACATATCTTCTAAAGTCTGAATAGTGCGCTCTGCTTGCCCATCAGTCTGAGGATAAAAGGCAGTACTTAGGTTCACCTTTGAACCCAAGCCTTTCTAAAAAGATTTCCAGAACTGTGCAGTAAATTGTGCACCTCTATCTGAAATAATGGAGACTGGGACTCCATGAAGTCTTACCACCTCATGAATATATAACCTAGCATAATCTTCTACTGAATGGGTAGTCTTTACCGGCAGAAAATGGGCTGATTATGTCATTCTGTCGACAATCACCCAAATATAATCGTGCTCTCTACGAGACCTTGGTAAACCTGTGATGAAGTCCATATTAATCATCTCCCATTTCCATTCTGGAAGTTCTATATTCTGTGCCAAACCACCGAGCCTTTGGTGCTCAACTTTCACTTGCTGGCAATTTGGACACTTAGCAACAAACTCTGCAATGCCCTTCTTCATGCCATTCCACCAATACACTTCTCTCAAATCGCGATACATCTTTGTGGAACCCGGATGAATGGAATATCTGGAGCTATGAGCCTCCTTCATGATCCTCTTTTGGAGTCCATCCACTATAGGTACACACAATCTACCTTGATATCTCAATACACCATCTCCCCCTTGTTCAAAAGTTAATACTCTTTTCTTATGAACATTTGCCTTTAAGTCTAGAAAAATGGGATCTTGGTCTTGCTTTTCTTTCACTTCTAACACTAGTGATTATTCAACCCCATTCGTCACCACTATTCCTCCTTCCGCGGAATCCATAAGTCGGACTCCTAAGCGTGCAAGCCTATGCACATCTTTTGCTAACTCTCTCTTTTCTTCGTCAAGATAGGCGGTACTACCCATAGACAACCTGCTCAAAGCATCAGCAACAACATTAGCCTTACTTGGGTGATAAAGAATACTCATGTCATAATCCTTGAGTAACTCTAACCACCTCCTTTGTGTGAGATTAAGCTCTTTCTAAGTGAACACATATTGAAGGCTCTTGTGATCAGTGAATATATCAACATGAACACCATATAAGTAATGACGCCATATCTTCAAAGCGAACACTACAACAGCCAACTCTAAGTCATGGGTTGGTTAGTTCTTCTCATGAACTTTCAACTGTCTAGAGGCATAAGCTATAACTTTGTCATTCTGCATTAAGACACAACCCAAACCAACTCTAGATGCATCACAATATACCACAAAACCTTGAGTACTTTTTGGTAAAGTCAAAACTGGGGCAGTAGTCAACCTCTTCTTCAATTCCTGAAAGGTTTTCTCACAAGCTTCAGACCATTGAAATTTCACTGTTTTCTGAGTCAACTTCGTCGAAGGGGACGAAATGGATAAAAAGCCCTCTACAAACCTTCTATAATAGCCAGCCAAACCCAAGAAACTCCTAATATCAGTTGGAGATGTGGGTCTAGGCTAATTCTGCACTACCTCAATTTTCTGAATATCAACTCTAATTCCTTCTCCATACACAATATGGCCTAAGAATGCCACAAACTCAAGCCAAAATTCACACTTAGAGAATTTAGCATATAACTCCTTATCTTTCAAAGTCTGAAGAACTATTCTGAGATGACTAGCATGATCTTCTTCATTCCTTGAATAGATTAGTATGTCATCAGTGAAGACGATGAAAAACATATCTAAATAAGGTTTGAAGACTCTATTCATCAGGTCCATGAATGTTGCTGGTGCATTGGTTAAACCGAACAACATGACCATAATGGGTCCTGAAAGCTGTCTATGGAATATCACAGTCCCTTACTCTTAACTGATGATAACCTGATCTGAGGTCAATTTTAGAGAAACAGGAAGCGCCATGAAGCTGATAAAAAAGATCATCGATTCTCGGAAGAGGATACTTATTCTTGATGGTAACCGTGTTCAACTGATGGTAGTCTATACACATCCGAAGGGAACCATCTTTCTTTCTCACAAACAAGACCGTAGCGCCCCAAGGTGAGACACTTGGTCGAATGAAGCCCTTATCTAAAAGATCCTTTAACTGCTCTTTAAACTCTTTCGACTCTGCCGGTGCCATTCTGTATGGCGAAATAGATATAGGACGAGTATCTGGAAGAAGATCTATACCGAAATCTATCTCTCTCTCAGGAGGGACTCCGGGAAGATCATCAGGAAAGACTTCTGGAAATTCTTTTACTACTGGAACTGACTGAATATGAGGTACCTCAACACTTGAGTCATTAACTCGGACTAAGTGATAAACACACCCCTTGGAAACCAACTTCCTTGCCTTAAGGTACAAAATGAAATGACCCTTAGGCACTGCTGAACTGCTTTTCCACTCTAAGACTGGCTCATTTGGAAACTGAAACTTGACTACTCGAGTTCTACAATCAATTGAGGCATAACAGACATGAAGCCATTACTTACCAAGAATGACATCAAAATCTACCATGTCTAACTCAATTAAATCAGCCATGGTACTCTTGTGATTAACGAAAACGAGACAATCACGATAGACTCTCTCTGCTAGAATAGACTCACCAACAGGTGTAGAAACACTGAATGGTTCACTAAGTTGCTCAGGAATAACATCAAAGTTCATAGCAACATAAGGAGTTACAAACGATAAACTTGCTCCTGGATCTAGCAAGGCATAAATAGTAAAGTCAAAGACTTGAATCATACCAGTAACAACATCTGGTGAATCCTCTTGCTCTTGGAGACTAGTGATAGCATATAAACGGTTTGTTCCTCCACCAGTATCGGAAGTAGCTTCTCTAGGTGCAGCTCTGTCTGGTGGAGCAACTGAAGAAGACTGGGGGGGTCTATGGCCCCCATTACCATTTCCCTGCTTGTTCTTTGGGGACTCTCGCATGAAATGCCCACTCTGACCACACTTGAAACAACCAGTGGAGCCCTCACGACAAACACCTGAATGGTTTCTACCACACTTGGCGCATGCAGGAGGCTTACTACCTCCTTGTACCACGCTACCCTGGGAATAGGTAGGCTTAGCTCTAGAATTCTGACCATAGTACTCACCCTTGTTCTTAGGTGCAGGTGCACTAGTAGATGATGGAGCAGGGCCCTTCTATTTCTTTTGGAAGGATGACCGGTTAGCATTACTTTTCTGTTGCCCAGACTCATTCCCTGTCTTAGCCCTCTTACTCTTGAATTCCTCTCTATCTCTCAGCTTCTCTTCCTCTACCTGCTGCACATAGGCCATCAACCTTGAAATGTCCATGTCCCCAATAAGCATTGCTGCCCAGCCCTCTTTGCTTGATAGACGGCCCAACCCAGCAACAAACAAGCTCATTCGACTCCTCATGTCCTTAACCATCTCCCGAGCATATCGGGATAGTTGGGTGAACTTCAACCCATTTTCATTAATGTTGAGAGAATCCTTCTTAAGTGTTAGAAACTCACGTACCTTGGCCTCTTTCAGTTCTCGGGGAAAGAAACACCCCAAGAAAGCCTCTTCAAAACAGGTCCAACTCGCAGGTGGTGCATCATCAGCTCTACCCCCTTTCCATTGATCAAACCAAGTCCTAGCAACATCCTTCATCTGATATGTAGCTAGTTCAACACTCTCAGTATCAGCAACATGCATCACATCGAATACCTTTTTCAATTCCTCAATGAAGTTCTCTGGATCTTCTGCAGTGCTCGAACTAGTGAAACTTGGAGGATTCATCCTCAAGAACTCACAAATCCTCAAAGTGTCAGCCTCTTCTTGTCGAACTCCTCTTTGTTGACAAACCTGGTTAGTCACAGCTTGACTCAACATCCTAATTGCCTCTCTGAACTCAGCATTAGTAACTTCCCCTTGAGGTTGCACTTCAGGTGCATTAGGTAACTCTTGTTGTGCAACATTATGCCTAGCAGGACATCCTCTAACAGCTCTTCATGGAGGTATGATTATCTGAAACACGCGCAAGCACGAATTAGAGGGAAACTTTTTAGAGATCAAACTCTAACGCTCGAAATGAGTGTGAAAGAAGTGAAAATTTTTCCTAAATTTTGCAGCCTCCTAATTATAGATGTGGCGCACTTCACACCGATAACTAGGACTCTACAGACACAGCTTCATAGACTCCCTAGGACTCTTGAACTTTGTGCTCTGATACCAAGTTTACACGCCCCGAGCCTACACCCTGGGCAGGACTGACACTCGAAGACCATTTTTTTCCCCAAGTGAACCATTGGCCTGGCTTACTAACTCAGTGGAAGACTTAACTCATTATATAAACATTTAAGAAGGAACTAGAATGTCATAAAGGAACATTCAACTGGCAATTTAGGCAAATTCAAGTCTTTAACATAAAAAGTGAAAAGTAAAGACAACTTAAATAACTAACTGATTGTCTGTCTATGAAGCCTCTAAAACAACTGAGATGGATGTTGGGACAAACCCCACAACATCCTAATGGACTAAACTAGAACGCAATGAAAATAGATCCTCCGAAATTCAAGGAGACTAACCAACAGACTCTGAACTGCTCACTGGATCAACGGTGCACTGGAATGTCGATCCTAGTTACCTGTGTCTGCATCATAAGACGATGCAGGCCAACTGGCATCAGTACATTGAATGTACGAGTATGCGAGTTGGAATGCTAAAACAACATAGGCTTGAAAGGGAATCTGAAAGAAACACTTACCTTGGCTCTTCTCAACTCATGAATACTTAACTGAACTCATTTCAATATAAAGCAGTTTAAAACAAGTGCAATATAAAGAAAAGTTGCTTTAAAAAATATGATGTCCACTTTGTGTGTATGCAAAGATACATATAGCTCTAAGATGTATGTAAAAATACAATAAACTGATGTATATAAAATACAATAACTTATGTGGGAGTTTCTCTAACCGACAACCATCTCATAAGAGCTATAGTGATGATACAACGATCTACCTCACGCTGCCAGCGCATCCTATACCCATGCAAAGGTATAGAACCTGAACTGCCTAATGTATCCACTAGTCTATTTCGAAAAGGATTACCCTTTTCTACCCATGGTGGCTACATGGTTCTATAGTGACATGAGTTATCTAAACTCATGCTCATCCCCAATTCGGTGCTCAATACTACTCTCAAAATATACTGGCTCTTATGTTTTAAAAACATACTTCTTCTGTGATTTGAGAATAGTGCTCAAAAACTTAGCTCAAAGTCTATCTTGGAAATCTCAGTTTCCTCTCTTATTTAAAATGTGAAAACATTTTAAAATCTCTTTGGGAATACATAGTCCGCATATACTTCTTTGAAGAAAAGAACTTCAACTTTACATTCTTACTGAACTCGAAGCTTAAGTCTTAAAACAAAGTTAAAACATTTGTGAAAGACTTTTAAAAAACTTTAAGAACTCATCTTAACTTGACTCTTGACTTCTCTTGACTTTGACCTTAACTACTCTTGACTTGACTCTTAGTTGATCCTTGAATTGAATTATGGATTCAAGGATTAAGATTTGTTACTGGAAAGATCTAATGATGTTTAGGAATGATTCTAGATAGTTAAACATGAGAAAAGACCAAAAATCAATATTGAAGGTGGGTCCGCGATGCGAAAGCATAATTTAATTTTGGTTCCAAAAACGTCTTTTGAGGCAGAACACCTCGTGTCAACTCTACGACGCGAAGTTGAAATTTCAATTCTGGGAACAGGTTGTGCGATGCGCTCCCATGTTCAGATTTCACCAGTCGAAATTTCTTCTTCGTTTTTCTTCCCCAATCCACCCAAACTCGATTCTTTTTCTTAAATCACTTTTAGATACAGATACCCAGTAATGTACCTAAAAACTTAACTCGAAACGACCCTATAATGCGACGTAACGAACTTAGAAACCTCCCAACTCAGTCAAATTAAAGAACAATATATGAACTCAAGAATAGGTATCAAGATCATCAATATTCAAATGCTTTTAGGACGAATCCAAACTGAAATAAATATGCTTGGCATGTGGGAGAACGATCCCAACGTTATGAGAGCCTCACATACCTGCTATAAGTAAATCCTTGGCGAAACACCAAGTTTCTTGATCGATCTTGATGAATTTGCCCTTTTCTCCTTCTTCTTTTTTCTTCTCCTTTCTCCTTAGCCCTATCGTGAAATCCCAAGTTCTAAAACTGACTAATCCTGAATTGACCCATATTAAACTCCTAAAATCGGATTAAAATAATAGGGCAGTGAAAAGACTAAACTACCCCTTATTTCCGGATTGGACATTTCCTTAATCCAACAGCACTTCTAAAGGGCATAACTTGCTCATACGAACTCGGAATTGCACAAACTTGGCGGCGTTGGAAAGATAATTCCAAGAGCTTCCCAATTATATCTGAAACTATACCTACAACTCATCCTGAGCTAGTAGTTATGACCATCCGAAGTTGACTAAAAACTCAACTTTAACTCACTTACAATTTTCCAGATTACCTTATACTTTCCAAAATAACTATTTCCAGATTTTTTTAACTCCCTTCTAGTTCTCTCTAGTTGCGAGATATTACATTTTACTTGAGGACAAGCAAAAGTTTAAGTTGAGGGTGTTGATGAGTCCAAAATTTGGACTCATTTGGAGCTTAATTTGATAGTTTTTTAGTGTCCTCAAATGCCTAATCAATGCTATAAATTGATGTTAAGACCTTGATTTTCAGCATTACAGGCAAAGGAGCAAAGCATGGACAACAACAAGCATAAAGGAACCAACAAGCTAAAGAGATGGAGAAAAGTGATCTTGAAGATCGCCAAACCACTCGGCGATTCGCCGAGTGGCTCCTAGTCCACCTAATTTTATAGTACACCATGTCTGAAATGAGAGAAATTTAGGCGAACAAGTTCCATATTGGCGAGTCACCGAATTGATCAGCGAAGAGAGATTGCACCGCCAAAAGCACTGAATGAGCAGTACAGATACAAGCCAATTGGCGATCCAAAGGAACAAAGGGCACATCGCGGATGTGATCGGTGATCCCGATACAGACCGCCTAAAGTTACAATGCACGTTGGATGAAAACAAGGAGCAAAAAAGCGATGGACAAGGGCGATCGGCGAATCGCCGAATGGTCGGCGATGCCTGACTTTACTCGCAGACCAACCCCAAAAAGTTAAATCTCAGATCAGTATAAATTGATTTTTGGAAAAGAGAGAAGGCATTCAGTCATTCTTGGAGTGAAATAGAGGGAACAAAAAGACTATTCTTGTTGGTTTTGAGGGTTTTTGTTGATAGATTTAAAGTGGGTGTTGTAATAGAAAGAAGTTTTGTTCATTTTCAGACTTGAGAAATCAACACCCAACTATGTAGCATGTAGTAGGTATATAATTTTCTCCTTTTATGATGAATAGCTAAAACCCCATTCTTAGGGGTTTGACAATGTAATTAATTGCTAAATTTGGATAAGTGGGTGTTAGTTATTATCAATTGTAGTGCTAATTTAAAGTGGGTCTGATTTATTGTTGTGGATAAATTGCCTTGTTGAATGTTTATTTCAGCTTGATTAAGTGTTTTATGCTTTCTTGAGAAAGAGGTGTAAAACCAAGGTAGTAAGTTGGCGCTCATAGTCATTGAGTCATGGTGGGTTCAACTCGAGAGGGTGAATCCCAAGACTCATTATATGTATGTAGCTCGAGAGAGTAGATGTAGTGAGGTTATGGCTGGTTTTCATATTTAGCATTGAGGTTCGAGAGAACTCAATTGAAACGAGGTAGTTGTTCAAGAGAAAATTACCTCATCTAAAGTCCATCTTACCCACAAAGAATTAGTACTTTTGGTGATCAATTAGCACCATTGAGTTAGATTTAGCAATTGGTTGGTCAATCCCCCAAGTATCTTCTACTTATTTGATTATTCTTAGTTAATTGTTGTGGTTGCTTTCTAATCTCAAATCCCTTTACTTGACATTGATGTCACTTTTCTAGTTTATTAAGAGTTTTTGATAAATTCTATTCCTTCAGCTATTGAAATCACGACTATAACTTCATAATTGAATTCGAAATCAAACTACTCCCTGTGGGATCGACCCCAACTCTTTCGTTGGATTTATACTGCTTAACGATCGTCTACATCTAGTATCGGATCAGGTGTAGTTGATACGTTAATCAGTCACATACAATATAATAAAATTAGAAAAGAAGAACAAAAAGGGAAATAATTCACTAGAAATTAACCCAAGCGATTGATCCGTAGAAGAAGAATGACTGAAAAAAATAGTAAAAATTAAAGAAATAAAATTAAGTTGCTTTTAAATTTACTTATATTAATTCAAAAACATGACAAATGGATAGTCATATATATCACTAAAAAATAAAAAGTGAACCAACAAATTGGAACTGAAAAAATGAACAAAACTTAAAGACGAAGAAAAAAACTACTCACCAGAAAGAGAAAGCAAAATGAAAGAATTATACAAATGGAATTGAAAATAAATTTCGAATTATAGAAAAATAGAAGTCAAAAGGATGATAATGACACATGTCGCTACAATGACATATGTTGCTCAAAGGGAGACTCATGTGATGTACAATCAATAGACTGTATTAGAAGTAAAGCGTTAGGGATGAGAAATTTCAAAATCACCCTTGATTGTGCAACACTTTGACACATATTTTTAATCTTTAATTATTTCTTGTTTTTAACTTTTATTTTAAAAATAATAATAATATTATTATATCTATGTTGTTGTAATTTATTTTTTTACTTTTCATTTTTCATATCTTTACTTAATGTTATTTTTTTCTTATTTATTTTTATCTATCTTCCGTTGTTTACCTATAATATTATTTTAAAATTTTAAAAAAACATTTCTTAATCATAAAAGAGACTAGTCACCTACAAATTTCTCTATGATGAGTGGTATTATTAATCATGAATATTTTGTTGTTGAATGCACCTATAGATAAATTTAACTTATATTGAATGTTGTCAGTACTTTTATCAAATATTTAAATAATTTTTAAAAATTATAACTATAAATATCATTATTTTATCAATATATCGTCTATGATGTATTTATAATAAAATGTTTGCTTAATAAAATGTTGTTTATTAATCTTACTAAGTTCTTTATTTTAAATTGTGTATCAATTATATTTTACAATATTAGTTACAAATATATAATTAGTTAATATTGTATTTTCAAAAAATAATAGGTATCTTGAATATTTAGTAATAAATAAAATTTAGTACTATTTCTTATATAGATACATTTGTCAAACATTTTCGTTTAGTTAATGAAAATAAATTTTAATTTTTAAAATTTAAAAGATGTAATAGTTTATGTTTGTACAACTACTCATAGTATTTGAAAATAGGATATAATTATGCTATGACAAAGATAAATAGATTTTTATAATTACTAGATTGTGTAATTACTAAGATAAAAATTATACAAAATTCAATTATAAATGACTTTCCAAACAGATCCCAGATTCCCAAGAATGAATGAAGTATTTCCTACTAAAAAAATTCTTATTAAAATATTTGAATTTCATATATTTAATTATAAGTAGATCTTAATTTATGAGTACCACACCTTAATTAGTAATAGTCATAAATTAGTTCATATTATTAGTAGGAGTATATTTATATGTAGATATTCATTTAATTTTAACTATCATACATATTTTATTATATTAACGTCTTATTAATCGTACCTTATTCAAACAAATGTGATAGAAAAACTTATGAATTGTAAATTATAATGATGGTAGAAATGATCATAGTTGACATATTTTTAAAATTGTAGAAAAATTGATTGATCCTAAAACTAATCATTGAATTTGATTATTATTACAAAAAATTTCTAACACAAGGTTCATAATAATTTTGTATCCAAACTCTTAATGTTTAAATCAATCATAATCATAAGTTTAATTATGTAAAGAAATTAAAAAAATAATTCAGAAAGTAACATACCATGTAATAAAATTAGAAAAGAAAAACAAGTATGGATTGAACTCAATAGAAAATAATTCAAGCGGTAGATCAAAGGAAGAGAAAAAAGAATGACTAAAAAAAGAGTGAAACTTAGTGAAATGAAATTAAGCTGCTTTTAAATATACTAATAAGAAATTCAAAAACATGACAAATGGATAATTGTATGTATCCCTCAAAAATTAGAAAAGGAATCAACAAATTAAAATAAAAAAAGAGCAAAAATAAAAGATGAAGAAAAATAGGTAAATCAACAAATTAAAATAAAAGAAAAGTGAGCAAAAATAAAAGATGAAGAAGAAAAATAGGTACTCACCAGAAAGAGAAAGCATAATGAAATAATTATATGAATGAAATTTAAAATTGATTTATGATTAAAGAAGAAGAGAAGCCAAAAGTATGACAATGACATCTGTCATTCAAAGGCAGACTCACATGGTGTAAAATCGATAGACTATTCTTGAAGTAAAGCGTCAGAAAAAATGGATGAAAAATCTCAAAATCACCTTTATTTGTCTAAGACACTCACACTTATTAAATAATTAATATCGATTGCTAATACACAAACCACTTGTAATTATTTAAGTTTATTGGATATAAATTCAATTAAAAATTCAGATTATATTAAATTTGAGATACATTAATCCAAATAAATATTCTCATGGGACATGCACTAAAGAGAGAAATTCTTTATTATTTTATTTAGCGATTAAAAATATTTTCAAATATCACTCTCTCCTAATCTAAATGACTGAGTTCAAAGTATAATAGTCCACACTTCTAATTTTTAGGGTTAATTTCTGATGTATAATGAAACTAAATGAAGAGAAATTTAATCTCATATTTTATACTTTAAAATAATTTTTAAAATTAAAATAAAGAAATATTGATTTTAAAACGTATCATTGAATTGAATAGTAAATACCGCTTATTATTAAAAATTGATAAAAAAAAAACCAGCACATGCTCATAATAATTTTGTAACCAAATCTTTTTATGTTTAAATCAATCATAATCATTTAACTATGTAAAGTAATTAGAGTATTGCAGAAAGTAACGTATATTAGAATAAAATTAGTAAAAAAGAGCAAAAATGAAAATAACTCACTAAAAAATAACCCAAGTGATTGATCAGAAGAAGAAGAACGATTGGAAAAATAGTGAAAATTAAATAACTAAAATTAAGTTACTTTTAAATTTACTAATAAGAATCCAAAAACCTGACAAATGGATTATATATGTATCACTAAAAGATGAAAATAGAACTAACAAATTGTAATAGAAAGAATGAACAAATATGAAAGATGAAGAAAAAACTACTTACCAGATAGAGAGAGCAAAATGAAAGAATTATAAAAACGTAATTAAAAATTAATTTCAGATTATAGAAGAACAGAAGTGTCACGATCCGAGTCTACACCCTGGACATGGCTGACACCCGAGAACCATTGCTGGTCCCCAAGCGAACCCTCATCCTGACTGACTATAAGTGGAAGACTAGCTCAAGCATACAAAAGCTAAAAACTGAATTACAATGCAAAGATTTTCTCAAAATGTCTCAAAATGAATAACTTAGAATATAATAGAATATTCAACTAGCCAAAAACAGGCAACTCAAGTCTTTAAAACATTTAATAAGATAAATGAAACAAACTTCTCAAACTCTATTGTCTATCTATGAAGCCTCTAACTAACAAAGATGAAAGTCGAGACAAGACCCATGACATCCTAACAACTGATATAACTGAAAGTAAATGAAATCCTCTGGAAGCAAGGAGGCTCACCATAGCTAACTCAAACTGCATGCAATATCAACGAAGCGCCTGTTGATGATCCTGAATACATGTATCTGCATCATGAAACGATGCAGGCCAAATGGCTCAATACATGGAATGTACGAGCATATAAGGGGAATTCTAAAGAATAAACATAAGCTTCAACTTGATAAAAAAGAAACATACTTACCTCTTCTCGACTCACTCAACTAAACTTAACTCAAGAATAAGATACTCAACTCAAGGATAAGATATTCAACTCAGTGAAATAAGGCTCAACTCAACAACAAGATGTTCAACTTATTGAAATAAGGCTCAACTCAATAATAAGATATTCAAATCAGTGAAGTAAGGCTCAACTCAATAATGAGACACTCGACTCTGGGTACTCAAACTCTGGATACTCAATTTAAAGCAACAATAAGAGATGAAATATATGGGAAGCTTTTAAAACAGTAGAAAGCAACTCAATGTATTAAATAATACAATATACTCAGTTTGTATGCAAGGATACAAAATAAACTTTGTTTGTATATGAAAATAAAAAATATCTCTGTGGCAGTTTCTCTAACCGACAACCATCACTATGATCTATATGATGATACAACGTTTTGCCTGACGCTGCCAGGGTCGTCCTATACCTTGCCGGGGGTATAGAACCTAACTACTAAGTGGATCCACAAGTCTATGCTTAAAAGTGCTA
The DNA here is from genome assembly GCA_036250505.1 of Solanum acaule. NCBI lineage: Eukaryota > Viridiplantae > Streptophyta > Magnoliopsida > Solanales > Solanaceae > Solanum > Solanum acaule. The sequence goes on along the minus strand of JAJOOR010002356.1, from coordinate 35,037 downwards.
AGGAATCATATAAAAAGTATGACCCTTTTCTACCACATTGGCTACATGGTTTATGGGGTCTATAGTTGTCTGAACTCTCCCCCATATCGGTGTTCAATACTACTCCCAAAAATGTAACTAGCTTATATGTTTAAAAACATAACTCTTTCTATGATTTGAGATAATTGCTCAAAAACTAGCCCAAAGGCTCTCTTGGAAATCAGTATTTCCTCTCTTGATTAAATGTGAAAACATTTACTCTAACTGAAAACTAGCTCAAAGTCTCTTTTCAAAATATGTGTTTCCTTTCTTGATTAAATGTGAAAACATTTACTCTTTGGGAATATATAGTCCCCAAATATACTTTTGAAGAAATGAATTTCACTTTTTACTCTTTACTCAACTCAACGCTCAAGTCTTTAAAACAAGTTTGAAAGCAATTTGTAAAAAGACTTCTTAAAATAGGGTTCATGCCGAATTATGGACATGAACGACTCAATTCAAGGTTTTCAATAACCATAGATAGAACTCAATACTCGAAACTCAAGAACTTCAATGATACTACTCATTTCAAGAATGCTCGACTCAGAGGGCTCATACAGAATTATGAGCATGAAATACTCAACTTAAGGACTCAAAGATACTTATCATCTCCAGATGGCTCGACTTATAGGGTTCATGCAGAGTTATGGGAATGAAATACTCAACTCATGGACTTCATGGGTAACATGTAATACTCCCATGATTATACTCCTCTCTAAGATACTGAAATTATGGAGTTCATACGGAAATTTATGGGCTTGAATGACTCGAATCGAGGGTCTCCAAAATAATATGGAACTCATGCATATGACTCTTCTCATTCTCATACTTACTTCCTCAAAACTTAGCTCAAATTGATAGTTGATCTCAAAGGATTCACAATTAAACTCAAAGACTTTCTTGAACTCTATAGTTAACTCTCTCTTGAATATAAATTATGAATTCAAGAGTTATGGTTCATGATATGAAGGATCTCGTGATGATAAAGTAGACTCATGAGTACATTCTCCTCACTTTCATACTCACTTGCTCGAGTCTTGAAACAATTGATTAGAAATTGTAGAAGACTCCTCAAAAAGACTCAAAGGGACTTTCTAAAAAATGATCGAAAGAACTCCCAAGACTTAACTCCTAGATCTACCTTGAATTTGAATTATGAATTCAAGGTTATGATTTGTGATAGGAAGGATATCGTAATGATTAAATGAATTTTATATAGTTTTTCATGAGAAACGAATGAAAAACACTGCCTGGGGAGCAAGTCCGTGATGCAGAGATGAATTATAATGTTTGATCGAAATAATTTTTGAGGCAGAGGGGTCCGCGACCTCTCCATGATGCGGAGAGAAAAAATTTTACTTCTGAGGACAAGGTCCGCGACGCAGACCTGGTACCTATTTTCTGTTCGACTTTTTCTTTCTTGTTTTCTAACCCCAATTCACCTAAATTCGATTCTTTTTCTCAATTTCTCTTTAGATTCAGATACCCACTACATGTACACAAGAATCTAATCAAACACAACTCTAAAATCGGCACGATTTCCTCAAGAACTCATCAATCTCATCTAAACTCAAGAACGAAAGCCAATTTCAAGAACATCGAACTTTCAACTTTCTAGAATGAATTTCGCTAAAATTAATATAATTGGCGTGTGGATGAACAAACCCAACACTATGAAAGCTTTCATACCTCTTAGGGATCAAACCCAATCCGCAACGAAACTCAAGAATCTGGACGAACGCTTTGATCCTCTCCTCTTTTCTCTTCTTGAATTCTCAACTAAAACCCTAGGCGTACACTAGGATTATAAAAATTAACCTAACCAAATTAGACCCATAAAACCTTACTAAAAATGAATTAAATCTGATTGGGTAAGGAAAAGACCAAAATATCCCTCACTATTTTTGGGTAACTTTCCTTAATTGGACAACATGACTTCAAAATGGCATATCTCACTCATACAAGCTCGAAATTTATCAAACTCGGTGGCGTTGGAAAGATAATTCAAAGACCTTTAATTTGATATCTTATTGGTCACCTAACTCATTCTGTACGAAGAGTTATGGTTGTTTGAAATTGACCCAAATCTTAGAAGAATTTAGGAATGACTTGAATGAACTCTCTTTAGTTCTTCTTGGAACTGAAGGTACTACATCTAGTTAATTTAACACGTAATTTTTTTAAAATTTCTCTGTAAAATCCTACTCACAACGAAGGATGGTTCGAGTCTTAGTTCAAAAAAAATAGTCTGGGTTGTTATAATATCTCCCCCTTGGGATCATTCATCCTCGAATGGCGACTGGGCTGGGTATGGAATGAGATTACTCTTACTAAGGTCTGAGTCTAATGGTATGCTCTTACTATATTCAAGCTTAACCCAAGTCCTTAGGTTCGGGTTCTATACCTTTCTATAGGGAATCTCATCCCAAAACTATTACTCTTTACCACCACATTGGGCTCATATCAAGAACCACATAATGTTTAACAACACCACATTCAAGCTAAGTACTCTAACAACTCCATGGACTCCTACTAACTAGCTTCTTAAAAATTCTCAACACTTGATTTGATTTCTCATATTATCATCTCCCCATTAGGTCTAAAGCTAACACTTGAAAGCTTTGGACCTATTCCACATTGACAACTCAATTATGCTATCTAGGCACACATAGACAATTATAACTTAATTGGAACCTCATCTGGTAATATACCATCTTGGCACACCTCTTAATGCTCTTATTACTCTTGTGACTTATCCACACTTTACTGCCCTTACCTAAATGTTAGGGTCTCTCACTTGAATAACTCATTTTTAATACAGCTAATCACCTCAATTCCTCACCTACTCTATGTCAAGTCTTCTAGATCAAATCTCAAGACTAACATCATCACCCTCATGTTGTCATTCTTTTGATCATGACACTTATCTCAAATTCAAGCTTAATGTTTGTTACTGAACTCGAATATCAATATGATTGCTCGCCTACTATACTAACTTACTACGTGCATGACTATAGTAACATAGCTCTTCAAAGCACTACCTCCCTTTCTTAGATCACTAAACCTCTCCATACTTTTCTCTTACTCTGTGATCTTTCACTTATACTTCTCATGATCTCGTCATTCATACTATCTTTTAGTGTGAAAATACTACCCAAGCTCTAAACATACATTCTCATAAGGACCTCAGCTGAAACAAGGCTTAAGGAAAAGAGTTCAACTCGTTTTTAGCTCAAATGCATGATTCATATGAAGGCATTACTCTGAAACTCTACACTTAACTCACTCATGATCTTCTCTCAAGCCCCTCTGGAGTCTCATGACTTTCTCAAGACTCTTGCCAAGAACAACTCATTGATAAAAGACTGACTTTGCTTTTCAACCACCTCTAATATGAGGGGTAGTCGAATGAATATGAGAAACACACAAGTATGAATACATGTCTATGACATAGCTCTATTGCACGATTAAGAGTATGAAAGAAGGGAAACTTTTCTTAAATGTTTGTAGTCTCTCGTTTATAGAAGTGGGGCCTCACAACCATAAACAAGACTGTACTTGACACGGCTTCATAAACACCCTAGGACACTTGAAATCTGTGATCTGATACCAAGTTTGTCATGACCTGAGTCTACACTCTAGACGTGGCCGGCACTCGAGAACCATTGTTGGTCCCCAAGCGAACCCTCATCCTGGCTGACTACAAGTGGAAGACTAACTCAAGCATACAAAAGCTTAAAACTGAATTACAATGCAAAGAATTTCTCAAAATGTCTCAAAATGAATAACTTAGAATATAATAGAATATTCAACTAGCCAAAAATAGGAAACTCAAGTCTTTAAAACATTTAATAAGATAAATGAAACAGACTTCTCAAACTCTACTGTCTATCTATGAAGCCTCTAACTAATAAAGATGGAAGTCGAGAGAAGACTTCGGCATCCTAACAACTGATATAACTGAAAGTAAATGAAAACCTCCGAAAGCAATGAGGCTCACCATAGCTAACTCGAACTGCATGCGATATCAACGAAGTGCATGTTGATGATCCTGAATACCTGTATCTGCATCATGAAACGATGCAGGCCAAATGGTACAGTACATGGAATGTACGAGCATGTTAGGGTAATTCTAAAACATAAACATAAGCTTGAACTTGATAAAAAGGAAACATACTTACCTCTTCTCGACTCAGTCAATTGAACTTAACTCAAGAATAAGATATTCAACTCAAGGATAAGTTATTCAACTCAGTGAAATAAGGCTCAACTCAACAATAAGATATTCAACTCAGTGAAATACGGCTCAACTCAATAATAAGATATTCAAATCAGTGAAGTAAGGCTCAACTCAATAATGAGACACTCGACTCTGGGTACTCAAACTCTGGATACTTAACTCAATATAAAGCAATAATAAGAGATGCAATATATGGGAAGCTTTTAAAACAGTAGAAAGCAACTCAATGTATTTAATAATACAATATACTCAGTTTGTATGTAAGAATACAAAATAAACTCTGTTTGTATATGAAAATACAAAATATCTCTATGGGAGTTTCTCTAATTGACAACCATCACTATGAACTATGTGATGATACAACATTTTGCCTCACTCTTCCAAGGCCATCCTATACCTTGTTGGGGGTATAGAACCTAACTACTAAGTTGATCCACTAGTGTATGTTAAAAATCACTAAGGAATCATCTAAAAAGTATGACCTTTTTATATCCACGTTGGTTATATGGTTTATAGGTGCTGTAAGTTGGTTGAACTCTCCCCCTTATCGGTGCTCAATACTACTTCCAAAAATGTAACTAACTCATCTATTTAAAAACATACCTCTTTCTGTCATTTGAAATAATTACTCAAAAACTATCCCAAAGGCTCTCTTGGAAATCAGTGTTTTCTCTCTTGATTAAATGTGAAAACATTTACTCTTTACTGAAAAGTAGCTCAAAGACTCTTTTGGAAATAAGTGTTTTCTTTCTTGATTAAATGGGAAAACATTTACGCTTTGGGAATACATAGTCCCCATATACTCTTTTGAAGAAATGAACTTCACTCTTTACTCTTTACTCACCTCAATGCTCAAGTCTTCTAAACAAGTTTTAAACCAATTTGTAAAAATTCTTCTTAAAATAAGGTTCATGCCGAATTATGGACGTGAACGACTCAATTCAAGGTTTTTAACAATCATATATATAACTCAATACCCGGAACTTAAGAACTTCAATGATACTACTCATTTCAAGAATGCTCGACTTAGAGGGTTCATGCGGAATTATTAGCATGGACTACTCAACTTAAGGACTCAAAGATACTTATCATCTCAAGACTTCTCGACTTATAGGGTTCATACAGAGTTATGGGAATGAACTACTCAAATCAAGGAATTCATGGGTAACATGTAATAGTCCCATGATTAGGAATATAATCTCAAAAGGAATATGAACTCAATACTCAAGACTTAGAACTTGAACATACTACTCCTCTCTAAGATACTAAAATTATGGAGTTCATGCGGAAATTTATGGGCATGAACGACTCGAATCGAGGGTCTCCACAACAATATGGAACTCATGTATATATTACTCTTCTCATTCTCATACTTATTTCCTCAAAACTTAGCTCAAATTGATGGTTAATACCAAAGGATTCACAATTAAACTCAAAGACTTTCTTGAACTCTACTCTTAACTCTTTCTTGAATGTAAATTATGAATTCAAGAGTTATGATTCATGATATGAAGGATCTCGTGATGATAAAGTAGACTCATGAATACATTCTCCTCACTTTCATACTCATTTGCTCGAGTCTTGAAACAATTATTAGAAATTGTAGAAGACTACTCAAAAATACTCAAAGGGACTTTCTCAAAATTGTTCGAAAGAACTCTCAAGACTTAACTCTTAGATCTACCTTGAATTTGAATTTGAATTCAAGGTTATCATTTTTGATAGGAAGGATATCGTAATGATTAAATTAGTTTTAGATAGTTTTTCATGGGAAACGATTGAAAAACACTGCTTGGGGAGCAAGTCCGTGAGGCGGAGATGAATTGTAATGTTTGGTCAAAATAATTTTTGAGGCAGAGAGGTCCTCTACCTCTCCATGAAGAGGAGAAAAAAAGTTCACTTCTGAGGAACAGGTCCGCGACGTGGACCTGGTACCTGTTTTCTATCCGACTTTTTCTTCCTTGTTTTCTAACCCCATTCACCTAAATTCAATTCTTTTTCTCAATTTCTCTTTAGATTCAGATACCCACTACATGTACACAAGAATCTAATCAAACACAACTCTAAAATCGGTAGAATTTCATCAAGAACTCATCAATCTCATCTAAACTCAAGAACGAAAGCCAATTTCAAAAACACCAAACTTTAAACTTTCTAGAATGAATTTCGCTGAAATTAATATAATTGGCGTGTGGGTGAATAAACCCAACACTATGAAAGCTTACATACCTCTTATGGATCAAACCCATGGCAAAAATTTGTAACGAAACTCAAGAATCTCGACTAATGCTTTGATCCTCTCTTCTTTTCTCATCTTTTCTCTTCTTGAACTCCCAACTAAAACCCTAGGCATATACTAGGATTATAAAGCATAACCTAATCAAATTAGACCCCTAAAAATGAATTAAAACTGTTTGGGTAAGGAAAAGACAAAAATATCCCTCACTATTTCTGGGTAACTTTCCTTAATTGGACAACATGACTTCAAAATGGCATATCTCAGTCAAACAAGCTCAAAATTTATCAAACTCGGTGACGTTGGAAGGATAATTCAAAGACCTTTCATTTGATATCTTATTGGTCAGTAACTCATTCTGTACGGAGAGTTATGGTCGTTTGAAGTTGACCCAAATATTAGAAGAACTTAGGAATGACTAGAATGAACTCTCTTTAGTTCTTCTTGGAACTCAAGGTGCTACATCTAGTTACCTTAACAATTACGAAATTTTAAATTCGTTGATAAAATACTACTCACAATGAAGGATGGTTCGAGTCTTAGTTCAAAAAAAAAATTGGGTTGTTACAATATTTCCCCTTTGGGATCATTCGTCCTCGAATGATGATTGGGCTGGGTATGGAATGGGGTTACTCTTACTAAGGTATAAGTCTAATGATATGCTCTTACTATATTCAAGCTTAACCCAAGTCCTTATATTCGGTTTCTATACCTCTCTATAGGAAATCTCATCCCAAAACTATTATTCTTTACCACCACATTGGGCTCATATCAAGAACCACCTAATGTTTAACAACATCACATTCAAGCTTAGTACTCTAAGAACTCCATGGACTCCTACTAACCAGCTTCTTTAGAAATTCTTAACACTTGACTTGATTTCTCATCTTATCATCTCCCTATTAGGTCTAAATCTAACACTTGAAAGCTATGGACCTATACCACATTGACAACTCAATTATGCTATCTAGGCACACATGGAAAATTATAACTTAATTGGAACCTTATCTGGTAACATGCCATCTCGGCACACCTCTTAATGCTCTTGTTACTCTTGTGACTTAACCACACTTCACTGCCCTTATCTAAACGTTAGGGTCTCTCACTTGAACCACTCATTTTTATTGCAGCTAATCACCTCAATTCCTCACCTGCTCTATGTCAAGTCTTCTAGATCAAATCTCAAGACTAACATCATCACCCTCATGTTTTCATTCTTTTGATCATCATCACCCTCATGTTTTCATTCTTTTGATCATGACACTTATCTCAAATTCAAGCTTAATGTTTGTTACTAAACCCGAATATCAATATGATTGATCGCCTACTATAGTAACTTACAACGTGCATAACTATAGTGTCATAGCTCTTCTAAACACTATCTCTCTTTCTTAGATCACTAAACCTCTGCTTACTTTCCTCTTACTCTGAGCTCTTTCACTACTACTTCTCATGATCTCGTCATTCATACTATATTTTAGGTGAAAATACTACCCAATCTCTAAACATACATCCTCATAAGGACTTCAACTGATACAAGGCTTAAGGAAAAGAGTACAACTTATTTTTAGCTCAAATGCACGATTCATATGAAGGTATTACTCTAAAACTCAACAATTAACTCACTCATGATCTTCTCTCAAGCCCCTCTGGAGTCTCATGACTTTCTCAAGCCTCTTGCTAAGAACAATTCATTGATAAAGGACTGACTTTGCTTTTCAACCACCTCTAGTATGAGGGGTAGTCGAATGAACCTGAGAAACACACGAGAATGAATAAATCTCTATGACATAGCTCTATTGCATGATTAAGATTTTGAAAGAAGGGAAACTTTTCTTAAATGTTTGTAGTCCGTCATTTATAGAAGTAGGGCCCTCACAACCATAAACAAGACCCTAATTGACACGGCTTCATAGACACCCTAGGACACTTGAACTTTATTCTATGATACCAAGTTTGTCATGAACTGAGTCTACACCCTTGACGTGGCCGGCACTCGAGAACCACCGTTGGTCCCCAAGTGAATCCTCATCCTGGCTGAGTACAAGCGGAAGACTAACTCAAGCATACAAAAGCTTAAAACTGAATTACAATGCAAAGATTTTCTCAAAATGTCTCAAAATGAATAACTTAGAATATAATAGATTATTCAACTAGCCAAAAAATAGGTAACTCAAGTCTTTAAAACATTTAATAAGATAAATGAAACAGACTTCTCAAACTCTATTGTCTATCTATGAAGCCTCTGACTGACAAAGATGAAAGTTGGGACAAGACCCACGACATCCTAACAACTGAAATAACTGAAAGTAAATGAAAACCTCCGAAAGTAAGGAGGCTCACCATAGCTAACTCAAACTGCATGCGATATCAACGAAGCGCATGTTGATGATCCTGAATACCTGTATTTGCATCATGAAATGATGCAGGCCAAATGGATCAGTACATGGAATGTACGAGCATGTAAGGGGAATTCTAAAGCATAAACATAAGCTTCAACTTCATATAAAGGAAACATACTTACCTATTCTCGACTCACTCAACTAAACTTAACTTTAGAATAAGATACTCAACTCAAGGATAAGATATTCAACCCAGTGAAATAAGACTCAAATCAACAATAAGATATTCAACACAGTGAAATAAGGCTCAACTCTGTAATAAGGTATTCAACTCAGTGAAGCAAGGCTCAACTCAATAATGAGACACTCAACTCTAGGTTCTCTACCTCTGGATACTCAACTCAATATAAAGCAATAATAAGAGATGCATTAAATGGGATGCTTTTAAAACAGTAGAAAGTAACTCAATGAATTTAAGAATACAATATACTCAGTTTGTATGTAAGGATACAAAATAAACTATGTTTGTATATGAAAATACAAAATATCTCTATGGGAGTTTCTCTAATCGACAACCATCACTATGAACTATGTGATGATACAGTTTGCCTCACGCTTCCAGGGCCGTCCTATAACCTGCCGGGAGTATAGAACCTAACTACTAAGTGGATCCACTAGTGTATGTTAAAAAGCACTAAGAAATCATCTAAAACGTATGACTCTTTTATACCCACATTGCCTATATGGTTTATAGGGGCTGTGAGTTGTCTGAACTCTCCCTATAACGCTGCTCAATACTACTTCCAAAAATGTAACTAGCTCATTTGCTTAAAAACATACCTCTTTCTGTCATTTGAGATAATTGCTCAAAAACTAGCCCAAAAGCTCTCTTGGAAATCAGTGTTTTCTCTCTTGATTAAATGTGAAAACATTTACTCTTTACTGAAAACTGGCTCAAAGTCTCTTTTGGAAATAAGTGTTTCCTTTCTTGATTAAATGTGAAAATGTTTACTCTTTGGGAATACATAGTCCCCATATACTCTTTTTAAGAAATGAACTTCACTCTTTACTCAACTCAATGCTGAAGTCTTTAAAACAAATTTTAAAACATTTTGTAAAAAGGCTTCTTAAAATAGAGTTCATGCCGAATTATGGACATGAACGACTCAACTCAAGGTTTTTAACAACCATAGATATAACTCAATACTCGGAATTCAAGAACTTCAATGATACTACTCATTTAAAAAATGCTCGACTCAAAGAGTTCATGCGGAATTATAAGCTTGAACTACTCAACTTATGGACTCAAAGGTACTTATCATCTCAAGATTGCTCGACATATAGGGTTCATGCGGAGTTATGGCTTAGAACTACTTAACTCAAGGAATTCATGGGTAACATGTAATAGTCCCACGATTAGGAATATAATCTCAAAAGGATTATGAACTCAATACTCAAGACTTATAACTTAAAGATACTACTCCTCTCTAAGATACTAAAATTATGGAGTTCATGCGGAAATTTATAGATATGAACGACTCGACTCGAGGGTCTTCATAACAATATGGAACAAATGTATACAACTCTTCTCATTCTCATACTTGCTTCCTCAAAACTTAGCTCAAATTGATAGTTGATCTCAAAGGATTCACAATTAAACGCAAAGACTCTCTTAAACTCTACTCTTAACTCTCTCTTGAATGTAAATTATGAATTCAAGAGTTATGGTTCATGATATGAAGGATCTCGTGATGATAAAGTAGACTCATGAATACATTCTCCTCACTCTCATATTCACATGCTCGAGTCTTGAAACAAGTTAGTAGAAATTGTAGAAGACTCCTCAAAAAGCCTCAAAGGGACTTTCTCAAAAATGTTTGAAAGAACTCTCAAGACTTAACTCTTAGATCTACCTTGAATTTGAATTATGAATTCAATGTTATGATTTGTGATAGGAAGGATATCGTAATGATTAAATAAGTTTTAGATAGTTAATCATGAGAAACAGTTGAAAATCACTGCCTGGTGAGCAAGTCTGCGACGCAGAGATAAATTATAATGTTTGGTCGAAATAATTTTTGAGGTAGAGGGGTCCGCGATCTGTCTGCGACGTAGAGAGAAAAAAGTTCACTTCTGAGGAACAGGTCCGCGATGCGGACCTGGTTCCTGTTTTATGTCCGACTTTTTTTCCTCGTTTTCTAACCCCAATTCGCCAAAATTTGATTCATTTCTCAATTTTTCTTTAGATTCAGATACTCAGTACATGTACACAAGAATCTAATCAATTACAACTTTAAATTCGACATGATTTCCTGAATAACTCATCAATCTCATCTAAACTGAAGAACGAAAGCCAATTTCAAGAACACAATTCAAGAACACCAAACTTTCAACTTTCTAGAATGAATTTCACTGAAATTAACATGATTGGCGTGTGGGTGAACAAACCAAATACTATGGAAGCTTACATACCTCTTAGGGATCAAACCCATGGTGAGAATCCGCAATGAAACTCAAAAATCTCGACGAACGCTTTGATCCTCTCCTCTTTTCTCCTCTTTTCTCTTCTTTTCTCTTCTTGAACTCTCAACTAAAATCCTACGCGTATACTAGGATTATAAAATTGAACCTAATCAGATTAGACCCCGAAAACCTTACTAAAAATGAAATAAATCTGATTGGGTAAGGAAATGACCAAAATACCCCTCACTATTTTCGGGTAACTTTTCTTAATTGGACAGCCTGACTTCAAAAAGGCATATCTCACTCATCCGAGCTCGAAATTTAGCAAACTCGGTGGTGTTGGAAAGATAATTCAAAGACCTTTCATTTGATATTTTATTGGCCACCTAACTCAGTATGTACTGAGAGTTCTGGTCATTTGAAGTTGACCCAAATCTTAGAAGAACTTAGGAATGACTGAATGAACTATCTTTAGTTCTTCTTGGAACTCAAGGTGCTACATCTAGTTACCTTAACACTTAAGAAATTTTAAATTCCTTGGTAAAATCCTACTCAAAATAAAGGATGGTTCGAGTCTTAGTTCAAAAATAATTTATGGGGTGTTACAAGAAGTGAAAACGATGTCAATGACACATATCGTTACAGTGGCATCTGTCGCTCAAAGGCAGACTAACATGATGTACAACTGATAGGTTGTTCTAGAAGTAAAGCGTTAGAAAAAATGGGATGACTTGATTGTCCAAGACTACCACACTTACTTATTAATTTTTAATTATTTGTTTGATAATTTCTTGTTTTACTTTTAAATTATTTTAAAAAAAAACATTTTATTATACTTAAGTTGTTGTATTTTATTTGTTTACTTTTCATTTTTAATACCTTTACTTAATGTGATTCTATGTAATTTCTCATAATGTTATTTTTTTTTCTTGTTTATATTTGTTTATCTTCATTTTGTTTGGCTATAATATTACTTTAATATTTTAAAACAACATTTCTTAATCATAAAAGAGATTGAATCACCTACAAGTTTCTCTATGATGAGTGATGTTATTAATCATGATTTTTTTTGTGATAGCACCTATAGTTAAATTTAACTTATATTGAATGTTGTTATAATTGATCGATTGCTTTTATCAAATATTTGAACAATGTTATGAACTGTAAATATTAATATTGTGTCAATATATCATCTATGATGTTCTTATAAAATATGTGCATATTACAATTTTATTTATTAATTTAAGAGAAAAGATATAAAGTCACCACTGAAGTTATCCCGAATTTTCAAAAAGACACCTTAACTTTGAAAGTGTTCTATCACCCCACAAAAGCTTTTAATATCTTTGTAAAAGGGCCATTTTGACCCATTCCTTCATCTAGGACAACGCGCATGATGCTCACTCTTTTCAATCCGTTCAACCTGACCTGATTCTTTTCAAAAATAGATTTTTTTTTCTTTTGTTATTTCTCAGCTTTCCCAAGTGTGCGTTTCTCGTGGTCTCTCTTGGTGAAACTATAGTGCTGATCATCTCCTTGTTGACGTTTCTTGGTATTCTTAGAGTACCAAGGAATTGAAGGACTAATAGGTTAGGGTTTTCTTATATTATATGATAAATAATTTTTTTTTCTTTCTATTTTTATGATTTTAAGGATTATTATAGTGTGAAGAGTCTTGGAATCGGCCTATTATAGTTTCCATTACTAGGATTTTATAGTGTTTCGTTGTGTTATTGACTAGTTTATATTGTTAAGTGATGTTTGCATAATCAAGACACAACTTCCAATGCAAGTGTCTACGATTGTACGATAGTAAAGTAACCCAACCAAGAGTTGGGGTCGAGTCCCAAGGGAGTGGACTTGAGAATTAATAGAAAAATAAAATTAAGTTCTAATTAGTCATAGCTAAACACATTATCGAATACAAACATACTAAATCTAAGGGGTGACACAAAAGTGTCAATTAACAATTGGGGTTTGTAACAAGTAAGCAAAAATCAACGAAATTTCAAAGAGTACTAATCAAGGAGATGAGATTCTTGGATGTGATTCGAATACGGGTTAAACTAGACCATTGGGTACATACTTTTGCTAGTAAATTCGTTGAATATTTGTGACTAGGCTAGACCATAGTGGGGGTAAATTCTCTCTCGAGCAACTTACCCTGAATCAACTCGGTTTCTCTCGAACACCGAGTTGTCGCATGAAGAACAGCCTCGGCCCTATTCCACTCACTCTCTCGAGCTGAGTGTGTGGGAGAAGGACTAGGGTTCACTCTCTCGAGCTGAACGTCATGTCAACCTAATCCCACCGGCCATCAATTTAGTAGTCTTAGTTTTACGACATCTCTCTCGAGCAAGCTGAAAACACAAAGGTGAAATCGCATTTGGAACTACAGTTTCATTAAGTTCCAACACAACTACTAAACGAAATCACATTTAAACAGTGATTAAATTATCAGTAAGCAAGACCCAACAATTAACTTAACCCATATTCACAAAATCACACCCCAAGAATTGGGGTTTTAGCTAGACATGTATAAGAGATAGAAATTCATACCAATATGAGTTTGCATTCAAATGGGTATGAAGATTTAAGTCTCAAAATAAGTCAAGAGTGAAGAATTCACAATACCCATAACCCTCATGAAATGCGGTGCTCACAACACTTCCTTTCCTGTTCTTTCATCATTCTCTTTAGTACTCATAAGTCATCCTATTATTCCCTTTTCATGGATTGTTTGGGAACCTCATTTCTTTTGTACTTTATTACACAACTTTCTTTTTCATTCTTTTTCTTTTTCTTTTTCTTTTCTCACTCTTTTATTTATTTATTTATGGAGGGGTTCCATTTTTCTCAAAACCATGAGTAATTGGGACTTTCTTGCACTTCTTAATTTGCCTTCTCTATTCATCACACCCCAAACTTAGGCTTTTGGCCTAAGTTGGATATTCAAACTAACCATAACTTCATGAGGGTTATGGGTAATGGATAAAGAAAGATCTAGGTTTCATCAAGCTTCTTCCAAAGAAGAGTAAGGCTCAAGGGGTGTTCAAAAGAGGTTCACACATGCTCACAAGGTAGGCCACAAAGAGGTATCTATCAAATTGGCTCACATTCTTCGAAGTTGCCAAAGATCATATCAAGAGATAGCCTTACTTAGTCAATCGGACCAACGGGGCAAATTCTAGGTGTATTCATGCATGGTTCACAATATGCTCATCACACAAGGCATCGACACTAAAGTCAAACAAGACTCCACACTTTCGCTAGTGTGCAACAGTTATCACAAGAGAATCAATTTGATATATGACTAATCACAACGAGATGCAAAGAGATCACATATCATTTATGCAACTTCATTTTGCCTCATCGTAGTTGCACATTCTTGTTCGTTTGATCATGAGCACTATTCAAGTCATCGGTATTGATCAGAACCGAGACTTAAATTTTGCAAAAAAACAGCCATATTCAACACACGAGAGGTGGCAAAAAATTTCAGAAGGGTCAAAATCATTTTGCAATTTAAAACAAAAGGATCCACAAACTCAAACATCCACAAAAACAGTATTAACACAACATTATAGCTCACAACCCAAATACTAAAAAAAAAACACGATTCTCGAGTGGCACACAAAGGTGGCCTCACCCCACCACAATAAAAAAAATACTTGTCCTCAAATGCAAGAAGCTTAGGGTTTGGAAACCAGCCTTTGGTGCCGATTAAGATGCAATTGAGATGCTAGGCGGCAATGCAATCCAACTCCGAGGACAACTCAATAAGCAACATACAATATAGACGCATAGATATAAAAGTAGAGGTGTAGGTGTGAGTTTGAAAAATGAACAGTGACGGAGCTTTAAAGAGTTTAAGCAATTTAAACCTTTGATTCTAAAGACCATCCAGTTTTTGCCCATTCGGCAACATTAGTCACGATCGACAAATCATTCGGCGACGCGCCGTATCGTGACTTAGCTCGCTGAGTTTTACAGAACTCCTAGTCAATGTTGGGAATCCAAATGGCGGTAAGGATTAGGATCGCCAGACAGGTCGGTGATTCGCCAACAATTTCTTGGGATCGCCAAGTTTTATATGTTCTAGCTTAAAGTTGCCTTCAGCTCAATGGCGGACTAGATCAGGGTTGCCGACATATTTGGCGAACCGCCGAATGAAAATTTTTGCTCACTAAACTCCTTCTTTCCTAACACTTGCCACACTTCAGTCTGCACAACTAAAACACCATTATTTTCAAAACAAACCTAAAACAATAAAAAGTGTTTTGGGTTACCTCCCAAATAATGCCATAGTTAACGTCGCGGCACAATGCAAGTCAACACCTAGTCCTCATTTTCGGAGTCACCCATTGTGTAACTAGGCGAATCCTCGACAAACGGTGGATAGCGACCTAATATCAAATGGCCTATCTGGGCATCTTGAAGCTGAATAGTCATGGAATTTGCGGTAGTTGTCTGATTCAGCATTTCGATGTTTTCTTTCATCTCATTCAACATCTTGTCTTGCTCTTTGATTTTTTGTTGAATGAGCAAGAGGACTTCATCATTTTGTATGCCCTCTTTCTTCTTCCCCTTTGTACACTCTCGAAGGGAGAAGTGCTTGTCCCATTTCAAGGCCTATGTTTCCAACTCCAAGACTCTTTGGTATACGAAATCCAACTGAGTTAACAGTGCATCCCACTCTAGTTTCTTGTTGGTCTCATTGTTGGCTTCAATCATGCCATCTAGGAGTTTGGCTATGACTTCATAGGGTTAGTGTAGCATACCACCCACGAAAAGTTGATCAGCATTACTTCTATTTTCGGATCCATGACCCCAATAGAAGCTCTCTAGTAGCACCTTGTCGGTCATCCCATGAGTGGGGCGTGGCTGCAGCACTGCCTGAAACTTCAACCACATTTCCTGAATAGTTTCATCCCTACTTGTTTGAACGTTAGAAGGTTGTCCCTAACGTTCAACAGTTTCAAGAAATGGTGATCTATTTGATACCCATATTGATCCTTCATATCCATTTTTCTACTTCAATACACAAACAAGCAACACAAAACAAAACTAAAAATTAAGTAAGTGAACTACAACTAAGAACTAAAATTTTACTAAACTAAGAATTCTCAAGTAACACCACTCCCCAGCAGTGGCGCCATTTTGATATTTGCATAATCAAGACACAACTTCCAATGCAAGTGTCTACGATTGTACAATATTAATCTAACCCAACCAAGGGTTGGGGTCGAGTCCCAAGGGAGTGGACTTGAGAATTAATAGAAAAATAAAATTAAGTTCTAATTAGTCATATCTAAAAACGTTGTCAAATAAAAACATATTAAATCTAAGGGGTGACACAAAAGTGTCAATTAACAATGGGGGTTTGTAACAAGTATGCAAAAATCAACGAAAATGCAAAGAGTACTAATAAAGGAAATGAGATTCTTGGGATGTGATAGGAATGCGGATTAAACTAGATCATTGGGTACATGCTTTTTATAGTAAATTTGTTGAATATTTGTGACTAGGCTAGACCATAGTGGGCGTAAATTCTCTCTCGAGCAACTTACCCCGAATCAACTTGGTTTCTCTCGAACACCGAGTTGCCGCATGAAGAACATCCTCTGCCTTAGCCCACTCACTCTCTCGAGTTGAGTGTGTGGGAGAAGGACTAGGGTTCACTCTCTTGAGTTGAACTTCATGTCAACCTAATCCCACCAGTCATCAATTTAGTAGTCTTAGTTTTACGACCTCTCTCTCGAGCAAGCAAAAAACACAAAAGTGAAATCGTATTTGCAACTACAATTTCATCAAGTTTCGAACCAACTACTAAACGAAATCACATTTAAACAAGGATTAAACTATCAACAAGCAAGACCCAACAATTAACTTAACCCATATTTACAAAATCACACCCCAAGAATTAGGGTTTTAGCTAGACATGTATAAGAGACAGAAACTCATATCAATATGAGTCTACATTCAAATGGGTATGAAGATTTAAGTCTCAAAACAAGTCAAGAGTGAAGAATCCACAAGACCCAAGTCTAAAATCTTGGAGTTGAAACCCTTTGAACCTTCAAGTTCTTCAGAACCCCCTCCAAACTTAGATCTCAAAAATAGAAGCAAAGTCTGAAAATTTACTGTTCAAAACTAAAAATTCGATACTAGAATAATAATTTTCAACGAGTATTTATATTTTTCAAAAATATGTGCTACGAAGGATCACTCGGCGAAGTTAGTCGGAATCGCCGATCAATTTGGCTATTCGCCCTTTGGTCTAGTTCATCACCGTCTTGTGTTAGCCTTCAACATCGTCGTGTTTTGGATCATTAGGTGACATAGTACTGCTTCGCGGAACTTCTTGGCGACACGTCGACTGCCTCTTTTCACCGCCAATTTGATCTTTTCCTTCAGGGCTCAGCACACTGGAACAAAAGGTGAGATTAAGACCTTTTGGTGACTCGTCGAACGGGTTCGGCGATTCTCAGATCTTCATTTCTTCATTCTTTCAGCTGCCTTTGTTCCTTTTTGCTAAGTAGTGTCCATGCTTTCCCTCAAACTCCAAATACCTAAAACTTAAGGGTTTTCATCAAATATTGAGACAAAATATGCATTTGAGGACACTAATTCTATTAGAATATAACACTAAATGAGTCCAATTTGTGGACTCATTAACACCCCCAACTTAAACTTTTGCTTGTCCTCAAGCAAACTCAAGTTCAGCCGTTCAAAAAGGAGGTCTTGAACAATGCTACACAAGACTTAATCATGAATGCACACAACAAGACTCAATTTACTTATGCAAAGATCAAATGAGTACCCAAAGATTCAAGTTGTGACACACCATTCTCAAAGATTCTCAAGCTCGCAATACTCGCTTCAAATGCAAGTTTGAGCTCAACAAAAGTATTTGAATGCCCTCAAAGAAAGGATGATTCCATACTCACCCACAAAGGTTTAATCATTTAAAGTTCCGGAAGCAAATGCAACGCTCACTCTTACAAGGAAGAAGACAATGCATACTTTCACCCATAGGTTTGCCCGTATTTTTCAATCAACATTTGTTTCGGCTTACTCAAGATCAAAAAGGTCTTTTCAAGGCTTGTGATAGGGCTGAGTGCAAATGTATGGTCATTTAGACTCAGTGACTTTCATCCTCATGAAATGTGGTGCTCACAACACTTCCGTACCTTTTCCTTCTTCATTCTCTTTAGTGCTCATAAGTCATCGTATTATTCCCTTTCCATGGATTGTTTGGGAACCCCATTTCTTTTGTACTTTATTCCACAATTTCTTTTTCATTCTTTTTCTTTTTCTTTCTCTTTTCTCTCTCCTTTTTTTTGTAAGGAGGGGTTCCATTTTTCTCAAAACCATGGGTAAGAGGGACTTTCTTGCACTTCTAGATTTGCCTTCTCTCTTCACCACAACCCCAACTTAGGCTTTTGGTCTAAGTTGGCTATTCAAACTAACCACAACTTCATGAGGGTTATGGGTAATGGATAAAGAAAGGTCTAGTTTTCATCAAGCTTTTTCCAAAGAAGAGTAAGGCTCAAGGGGTGTTCAAAAGAGGTTCACACATGCTCACAAGGTAGTCAACAAAGAGGTATCTGTCAAATTAGCTCACACACTTCGAAGTTGCCTAAGATCATATCAAAAGATAGCCTTACTTAGTCTATTGGACCAACGGGGAAAATTCTAGGTGTATTCATGCATGGTTCACAGTATGCTCATCACATAAGGCATCGACACTAAAGTCAAACAAGAATCCACACTTTCGCTAGTGTGCAACGGTCATCACAAGAGAATCAATTTGATACATGGTTAATCACAACGAGATGCAAAGAGTTTACATATTGTTTATGCAACTTCATTTTTCCTCATCATAGCTGCACATTCATGTTCGTTCGATCATGAGCACTATTCAAGTCATCGGAACCGAGACTTAAATCTTGCAAAAGAAAAGCCACATTCAACACACGAGAGGTGGCAAAAATTTTCGGAAGGGTCAAAATCATTTTGCAATTTAAAACAAAAGGAGCCACAAGCTCAAACATCCACAAAAATAGTATTAACACAACATTATAGCTCACAACCCAAATACTCAAACAAAATACGATTCACGAGTGGCACACAAAGGTGGGCCTAACCCCACCACAATAAAAAACATTTGTCCTCAAATACAAGAAGCTTAGGGTTTGGAAACCAACCTTTGGCGCCGATTAAAATGCAACTCCGAGCACAACTCAATAACCAACATACAATATAGTCGCGGAGATATAAAAGTAGAGGTGCAGGTGTGAGTTTGAAAAATGAACAGTGAGGGAGCTTTAAAGAGTTTAAGCAATTTAAACCTTTGATTTTAAAGATCGTCTAGTTTTTGCCCATTCGGCGACATTAGTCATGATCGCCGAATGATTCGGTGACGCCCCTTATCGTCACTTACCTTGCCAAGTTTTACACCAGTCAATGTTGGGAATCCAAATGGCGGTAAGGATGAGGATCGCCGGATAGGTTGGTGATTCACCAACAATTTCTTGGGCTTGCCGACTTTTACAGGTTCTAGCTTAAAGTTGCCTTGAGCTCAACAACGGACTAGATCGGGATCGCCGATATCATTGGCGAACCACCAAATGAAACTTTTTGCTCGCTAAACTCCTTCTTTCCTAACACTTGCCACGCTTTAGCTTGCACAACCAACATACCATTATTTTCAAAACAAACCTAAAACAATAAAAAGTGTTTTGGGTTACCTCCCAAATAATGCCATAGTTAACGTCGCGGCACAATGCAAGTCAACACCTAGTCCTCATTTTCGACGTCACCCATTGTGTAACTAGGCGAATCCTCGACAAACTGTGGATAGTGACCTGATATCAAATGGCCTATCTAGGCATCTTGAAGCTGAATATTCATGGAATTTGCGGTAGTTGTCTGATTCAGCATTTCAATGTTTTCTTTCATCTCATTCAACATCTTGTCTCGCTCTTTGATTTTTTGTTGAATGAGCGAGAGGACTTCATCATTTTGTATGCCCTCTTTCTTCTTCCCCTTTGTACACTCTCGAAGGGAGAAGTGCTTGTCCCTTTTCAAGGCCTGTGTTTCCAAATCCAAGACTCTTTTGGATAAGAAATCCAACTGAGCTAACCGTGCATCCCACTCTAGTTTCTTGTTGGTCTCCTTGTTGTCTTCAATAATACCATCTAGGAGTTTGGCTACGACTTCATAGGGTTGGTGTAGCATACCACCCGCGAAAAGTTGATCAGCATTACTTCTATTTTCGAGTCCATGACCCCTATAGAAGCTCTCTAGTAGCACCTTGTCGGTCATCCCATGAGTGGGGCGTGGCTGCAACACTTCCTAAAACTTCAACCACATTTCCTGAATAGTTTCATCCCTACTTGTTTGAACGTTAGAAGGCTGTCCCTAAGGTTCAATAATTTCAACAAGGGGTGATCTATTTTATACCCATATTGATCCTTCATATCCCTTTTTCTGCTTCAATACACAAACAAGCAACACAAAACTAAACCAAAAATTAAGTAAGTGAACTACAACTAAGAAGTACAAAAATCTTACTAAACTATGAATTCTCAAGTAACACCACTCCTCGGCAGCGGCGCCATTTTGATGTTTGTGTAATCAAGACTCAACTTCCAATGCAACTGTCTACGATCGTACAATAGTAAAGTAACCCAACCAAAGGTTGGGGTCGAGTCCCAAAGGAGTGGGATTGAGAATTAATAGAAAAATAAAACTAAGTTCTAATTAATCATAGCTAAAAACATTGTCGAATACAAACATACTAAATCTAAGGGGTGACACAAAAGTGTCAATAAACAATGGGGGTTTGTAACAAGTAAGCGAAAATGCAAAGTTTACTAATCAAGGAGATGAGATTCTTGGGATGTGATAGGAATACGGGTTTAACTAGATCATTGGGTACATGCTTTTTATAGTAAATTCGTTGAATATTTGTGACTAGGCTAGACGATAGTGGCGATAAATTCTCTCCTGAGCAACTTACCCCAAATCAACTCGGTTTCTCTCGAACACCGAGTTAACGCATGAAGAACAACATCTCCCTTAGCCCACGCACTCTCTCGAGCTGAGTGTGTGGGAGAAGGACTAGGGTTCACTCTCTCGAGCTGAACCTCATGTCGACCCAATCCCACCGACCATCAATTTAGTAGTCTTAGTTTTACGACCTCTCTCTCGAGCAAGCCAAAAACATAAAGGTGAAATCTTATTTGCAACTACAATTTCATTAAGTTCCAACACACCTACTAAATGAAATCACATTTAAACAACGATTAAATTATCATGACGCAAGACCCAACAATTAACTTAATCCATATTCACAAAATCACACCCTAAGAATTGGGGTTTCAACTAGACATGTATAAGAGATAGAAATGCATACCAATATGAGTTTGCATTCAAATGGGTATGAAGATTTAGTCTCAAAACAAGTCAAGAGTGAAGAATCCACAAGACCCAAGTCCAAAATCTTGGAGTTGAAACCCTTTGAACCTTCAAGTTCTTCAAAACCCTTTCAAAACTTAGAACTCAAAAATACAAGCAAAGTCTAAAAAATTATTGTTCAAAGCTAAAAATTTGATGCTAGAATAATAATTCTCAACGAGTATTTATAGTTTTCAAAAATCTGTGCTACGAAGGATCACTCAGCGAAATAGTTGGAATCACCGATCAACTTGGCGATCCGCCCTTTGGTGTAGTTCATTGCCGTCTTGCGTTAGCCTTCAGTATCGTCGTGTTTTGGATCATTAGGTGACATAGTACTGCTTTGCAGAACTGCTCGCCAACACGCCGATTGCTCTTTTTCACCGCTGATTTGATCCTTTCCTTCAGGGCTCAACACACTGGAACAAAAGGCGAGGTTAAGACCTTTTGGCAACTCGCCGAACGGGTTCGGTGATTCTCATATCTTCATTTCTTCGTTTTTTCAGCTACCTTTGTTCCTTTTTTGCTAAGTAGTGTCCATGCTTTCCCTCAAACTCCAAATACCTGAAACTTAAGGGTTTTCATTTGATATTGAGACAAAATATGCATTTGAGGACACTAATTCTATCAAAATATAGCCCTAAATGAGTCCAATTTGTGGACTCATCATTAGGGTTTTGTGCTATCAACTTAGTGCGACTGTTAGTACTTGTGTTTTAGGTTAGGATTTTGTGTTATCGACTTGGTACGACTATTAGTGAGTGTGTTTTAGGTTAGTGTTTTGTGTTATCGACTTAGTGTTTCTCTTATTTATTGTCTGTTATACATTTTGTCACGCCTCGAGTCTACACCCTGGTCGTGGCCAGCACTCGAGAACCTTCGCTAGTCCCCAAGCGAACCCTTGGCCTGACTCAATACTCTGCGGAAGATTTACTCAACAATATAGGAACCTCAAACGTAACTCAACTCATAAAGGTATCATTACTAAAAATAGTTTAACCTAGTATACTCTGAAATATTCAATAACATAATTATTCAACTCAAAGTCTTTAAAATATCGACAAGGGACAATGAAAAGACTCCTTAACTACTAATGTTTATGAAGCCTCTAAAATACTGTGATGGAAGTTGGGACAAGACCCACGACCTCCTAAAAACTGAAATCTAAATGTGAAGCCCTCAGGAAAGCAAGAAGGCTCACCAAAGCTAGCTGAATACATGTATCTGCATCATGAAATGATGCAGGCCAAATGGCGTCAGTACATTAAATGTACAAGCATGTTAGGGGATCACTAAAACATGACATATAGCATAAACTGATAGTAAGGAAGACATACTCACCTCATCTCAACTCACGAATACTCAACTCAACTCAACTTGATGTGAATGCAACATTAAAAGATGCAAGATGTATAAAGCTTTTAAAATAGTAGATAATAACTAAATTTATATAAAAATACAATAATAAACTTTTTACTCTTATTTGAGATATTATCTAACCGACAACCATCACTATGAGCTACGTGATGATACATCGTCTCGCTCACACTGCCAGAACTGTCATGTACCTTGCCTGAGTATAAAACATCCTCAACTAAGTGGATCCACTAAGCTATGCTTAAAATGAATAAAGAATCACCTAAAAAGTATGATCCATTACCCATATTGGCATACATGGTTTATGAGAATTTCGAGTGCACAATACTACTCCCAATAATATATATAACTCATTCTCAATGTTTAAAAACATAACTCATCCTCAAATTGAGATTATTTGTAACACCCCTAAATGATAACAAAGAGTCGCATGTCGATACATCATTGCTTAATTACTACATTATGTTTTACCCTCATTTTGGGAACTTGAAATTTTGTAATATTTGCAAACTTGCTTAGCATAAATTGTGATCGTAATTTAAGAGATTGTATTGGGGTATTTACGTAATATTCTAATTAGAATTATGTATAACTTAAAAGGGATATGAGGGATATACATATAGGTATATATGTATGCATTTTGGGCAACACACTTTTATTTGGGCAGCCACCTTTTAGTGATAGTTTTGTATCTGATAAACATCACTTGTGTGACTATATTTTCACACCTCCTATAGTGAATTCGTTTCCCCTGAAGTGTAAGAACCTTAGAACATTATCTAACCAGTTGTTCTTCAAAATCACAACAGAAAAACTTGGTCCTTTTGGCTGGAATTTGAGACACACCCTTCTCTTGGGTTATATATACTCATTTACAAGTTGAGGACCTTGATGCGTTGGTCGTCCTACGGTTTGAACTCTTGACGTTTTGTTGGACAGTTTTTATGCTAAAGCTCAAGGTTTGTGTATAAACTTATACTTGTACTCTTGTTATCTGCTTGTATATTTGAAGGGTTATCTCGATACCTTGGTTACTTCTTGTCACGTTGTATTGTCGTATTGGTATTCTCTGAGACTTTTGAGACATTTGTGTAACTCACCCACTTGTACGGATTGCTTGATCACCTAGCATTCTTGTTGGGACATTGTCCTTCTTGTGGTTTTGATTTTGTCACTATTGGCATGCCTATTGATTCGAATTATTTTCCATCTTGACTCTGAATTTTTGGTTCGTCTTAAGTATGAAAGTTGTCCATTTTAAGTATGTACTAGGAAGCCATTTTTAATATGGTTCTTAATTCTCTTGATTATTGGGCTTTGACCCTTCTTGATACAAGGCTTCGGTCCTTCTTGACACTTGATTATGTTGGGTGTGATGGTATGATGTATATATTGGGCGAGCCCTGGTATTGGATCTCTTGGGAAATGGTGCTATGAGCGTTCTTGACACTTGGATCTTTAAATATAAAACTTGATACTTTTAATTGTTCACTTGATTGATTTATTATGTTTCAATTGTGCTGCTCGTGACTTTTGAAAGGTAACTTGGTGAATCTAGCAGCTCCACGCATATAGTTTTACACCACTAAGATTTATGCTTAGCGATAGTTGTTTCTATCATAGGGAACGTTCGAGGGGATACTTGAAGCTGGCCATTGGAGGCGGAGTTTTTGAGAGCTTTATGGGAAGATCATATTTGCATATAAGCATCTATAGTTTGTATAAATCTTCGGACTTGTACATGATCTATATGTTGTACATTTTCATGGAATTTTGAAGGCTAATTTGATCATGTCACCATTAGTTGTAAAATAAGTATGACTACATGTTTTACTATTTTGGGGTGTGTAAACCCAAGTCTTGTAATGTATTAAATTTACAATTTATTTTGAAGGTTTGTATGAAGCATAAACCAATCAAGCTTGGGTACCCCAAAGTTGGTAATGATTGATAATGTGTCTTGTAGTAGTATAGATAATACATGAAAATCTCTTAGAGTATTTTTAAAATTATTTTGAAAGATTCTTCCGCCATAAATTGGGACTCTTGTCTTGTTTAAATTTGAGATCAACTAAATTTCTAAATGACAAGCCTTTATACCTTTCACTTGTTAGTTTGGGCTAAATTTCTCTATTGAATTGTAATTTATATGTCTTAGATTAATACCTTTTAAATGTGCAAGTATTATATTAGCTTTGTTGTTAAGTAGTAGCATCCTTTCGAGAGGGTTGTTACAAGTAATGGTATTAGAGCCTAGGTTTGTGGTTCTAGGAATTTTGTTGTGAATTGCGTGTATACTCGTTTCGCTTTTGAGAAGGTTCTTGTTATATTATTTGTTCACTTACATGGTTTATAATATTTCTATTGCATGTAGAGTGCACGTGCATAATGTACATGTCCCTAATGCAATGTGATCTTCCCTTTTGAAGGAAATAAGTTATGGCCTCTTCTTCTAATAGACCATGATAAACACTTTCGGATTGTGTTATAAATTTTGAAGGAGAAAGAACTTTATGCTAAACTTTCCAAGTGTGAATTTTGGCTTAATGAAGTGGATTTTCTGGGACATATTGTATCAGCAGAAGGTGTAAAGGTTGATCTTAGTAAAAATTCAAGCAGTTGTTGAATGGAGACCTCCCAAAATTCTGAGTGAGGTAAGAAGTTTCTTGGGCTTAGTAGGGTACTATAGAAGATTTGTGAAAGGCTTCTCCATTATTGCCTCCCCTTTGACTAAACTCTTGAAGAAGGAAGTAAAGTTTACTTGGGATGACAAATGCCAAGAGAGCTTTGAAACTCTCTTATCCTTGTTGACACAAGCTCCTATACTTACTCTACCAATTGAGGGGAAATAGTATGTAATATATAGTAATGCTTCTCATAGAGGTTTGTGATGTGTTTTGATGCAAGAAAGGAAAGTTATTTCTTATCTTTCTCGAAAATTAAAACCACATGAATTGAATTATCCTACTCATGATCTTGAACTTGCTGCTATAGTGTTTGCTTTAAAAATATGGCGGCATTATTTGTATGGAGAAAAATGTCATATAATCATTGATCACAAGAGCTTAAAGTACATGGGTACACAGAAGGAGCTGAACCTAAGAAAACGTATATGGCTGAACTCATCAAGGATTATGACTGCACGATTAACTATCATCCAGGTAAAGCCAATGTGGTGGCTGATGTCTTAAGTCGAAAAATCCTTCGCAAGCTTAGCTTTAAGTCTGTTGCCCTTACTTCTTGAGTTAAGAACCATGAATGTTTGTTTTGCACTTGATTCAAATGGTTCAGTTATTACTAATTTGCAAGTCAAACCATTATTACTTGAACAAGTCAAAGAAGCGCAAGGGTTAGATAAGAGACTCATAAAATTGACTAGAGAAGTTCAAAATAAGGAAAAGCTTGATTTTGTATTAATGGAGGATGGTACCTTGTTTTATCAAAATAGGTTATGTGTCCCTAGTGATGAAAAATTGAGAAGAGAATTCATGAATGAAGCACATACATCGTCACATGCAATGCATCCTAGAGATACAAAGATGCACTAGACCATCAAAGAACATTATTGGTGGGACGGTATGAAGAGAGACATTGCGAAAGTCATTTTAAAATGTTTGGTTTGTCTGCAAGTAAAGATAGAACACCAGGTCCCAGTTGGTTTGCTACAACCTTATCTGATGCTAGAATGGTAATGGGAGAGAATAACTATAGACTTTGTTTCTAGACTTCGTCGCACTCCAAGAAATCATGATGCAATATGAGTGATAATATATAGGCTAACAAAGAGTGCTCATTTTTTAGTAATCAAGAGGGATTACTCAATTGAGCATTTAGCTTAATTGTACATTAATGAGATTGTATGACCACACAGGATCCCTATGTCTATTGTATCTGACCAAGACCCAAGGTTTACATCTAGTTTTTGGGGTAGCTTCTAGGAAGCCATGGGTACTAAGTTGAAAATTTAGCACTTCATTCCATCCTCAAACAGATGGTCCGCCGAAAAGAGTGATACAAATTTTGGAGGATATTCTTCGATCTTGCATTATGGAGTTTTAGGGTAGTTGGGACAAACACTTGGCTTTGATAGAATTTGCTTATAATAATAACAACCAATCGAGTATTGGAATGCCTCCCTATGAGACCTTATACAGAAGAAAATGTCAGATCCCTCTTTGTTGGAGGGAAGTTGGTGAAAGAAAGTTTATTGGTCCTGAAATTGTGCAAAAATGGAAGACAAGGTAAAAATGATCAAGGATCGTCTAAAGATTTCTTCGGATAGACAAAAGTCATATGCTGACCTTAGAAGGTGTGACATTGAGTATAAAGTTGGAGATAAAGTATTATTAAAGGTGTCTATATGGAAAAAGATTACGAGATTTGGCCAAAAAGGAAAACTTAGTCCCCGATTTATTGGACCTTATGAGATACTTGAAAAGGTTGGACCAATTGCATATAAATTATCTTTGCCACCTGAGTTAGACATGATCCACAATGTCTTCCATGTTTCTATGCTCAGAATATATCGTTTTAATCCATCTCATATTCTTCCAATTGAATCTATTGAGGTTAATCCTGACTTGATGCATAATGAAGAACCTATACTAATTCAAGCTCGTGAAGTAAAGCAACTTAGAAACAAGAGAATCCCCTTAGTAAGAATAATTTGGAGGAACCATTCTGGAAAAGAAGCTACCTGGGAGCGAAAAGAAGACATGAAGACCCAATATCCACACTTGTTTTGGGACTAGTGTAAGGTAAATTTCGAGATGAAATTTCTTTAAGGGGGAGAGAGTTGTAACACCCCAAAATACTAACCAAGAGTCGCATGTCGATACACCATTGCTTAATTACTACAGTATGTTTTACTCTCATTTTGGGAACTTGAAATTTTGTGATATTTGCAAACTTGCTTAACATAAATTGTGATCGTAATTTAAGGGATTGTATTGGGGTATTTACGTAATATTCTAATTAGAATTATGTATAACTTAAAAGAGAGGTGAGGGATATACATATAGGTATATATGGATGCATTTTGGCCAACATACTTTTATTTGGGCAACCACCTTTTAGTGACAGTTGTGTATGTGATAAACATCACTTGTGTGACTATATTTTCACACCTCCTATAGTGAAATTCGTTTCCCTTGAAATCTAAGAACCTTAGAACATTATCTAACCAGTTGTTCTTCAAAATCACAAGAGAAAAACTTGGTCCTTTTGGCTAGAATTCGAGACACACCCTTCTCTTGGGTTATATATACTCGTTTACAAGTTGAGAACCTTGATACGTTGGTCGGCCTACGGTTTGAACTCTTGAAGTTTTTTTGGACTGTTTCTATGCTAAAGCCCGAGGTTTTTGTATAAACTTGTACTTGTACTATTGTTATCTTCTTGTATATTTGAAGGGCTATCTTGATACCTTAGTTACTTCTTGTCACATTATATTGTTGTATTTGTATTCTCTGAGACTTTCGAGACATTTGTGTAACTCACCCACCTGTACGGATTGCTTGATCACCTGGCATTCTTGTTGGGACTTTGTCCTTCCTGTGGATTTGATTTTGTCACTATTGGCATGCCTATTGATTCAGATTATTTGTCATCTTGACTTTGGATTTTTGGTTCATCTTAAGTATGGAAGTTGTCCATTTTAAGTATGAACTAGGAAGCCATTTTTAATATGGTTCTTGACTCTCTTGATTATTGGGCTTTGACCCTTCTTGTTATAGGGCTTCAGTGCTTCTTGATACTTGATTATGCTAGGTGTCATGGTATGATGTATATATTTGGCGAGCCCTTGTATTGGATCTCTTGGAAAATGGTGTTATGAGCGTTCTTGACACTTGGATCTTTAAATATAGAACCTGATACCCTTAATATATTGTTCACTTGATTGATTTATTATGTTTCAATTGTGCTGCCTATGACTTTTGAAAGGTAACTTGGTGAATCTAGCAGCTCCACGCATATAGTTTTACACCACTAAGCTTTATGCTTAGCGATAGTTGTTTCTATCGTAGGGAACGTTCGAGGAGATACTTGAAGCTGGCCATTGGAGGCAGAGTTTTTGAGAGCTTAATGGAAGATCACATTTGCATATAAGCATCTATAGTTTGCATAAAACTTCGGACTTGTACATGATCTATATGTTGTACATTTTCATGGAATTTTGAAGGCTAATTTGATCATGTCACCATTGGTTGTAAAATAAGTATGACTACATGTTTTACTATTTTGGGGTGTGTAAATCCAAGTCTTGTAATGTTTTAAATTTACAGTTTATTTTGAAGGTTTGTATGAAGTATGAACCAATCACGCTCACTACCCCAAAGTTGGTAATGATTGATAACGTGTCTTGTAGTAGTATAGATAATACATGAAAATCTCTTAGAGTATTTTTAAAATTATTTTGAAAGATTCTTCCGCCATAAATTGGGACTCTTGTCTTGTTTAAATTTGAGATCAACTAAATATCTAAATGACAAGCCTTTATACCTTTCACTTGTTATTTTGGGCTAAATTTCTCTATTGAATTATAATTTATATATCTTAGATTAATCCCTTTTAAATGTGCAAGTATTATATTAGCTTTCTTATTAAGTAGTAGAATCTTTCCGAGAGGGTTGTTACCTTATTACTCAAAAGATTCTCTTAAAAGAGATAATGGTCAAAACTCCTCATAAACTCGTTTAGAAATCAAGGTTTCCTCTTGTTTTAAATGTAAAAGTGTTTATACTTGGGAATACTTAGTTCCCTTATACTAATTTTGAAATATGAAACTCAACTCTCCTCATTCTCATACTCATTTACTCAAGTCTCAAAACAATTTATAAATGATTGCAAAAGACTTCTCAAAATGACTCAGAAGGACTTTCTCGAACTTTCCTCTTAACTGGGTAGCCTCAATCTTTGCATCAGTGCCCAACTCTCCTCTAACACTGGATGGCTACGCATCTACCTCTTCCGTATGTTGAGACCCACTAGAACCTATCATCAATGTGTCAGACAAGGAAGTCTCAGTAACCATCCGGACTATCTCAGCATCAAGGTCCTCTAAGTCCTCGTACATCGCATCCTCAGGTGTTGCTAACTCCTCCTCATTAGTCTCGGGCGTATCCGACTTCTCACCATCATCAGCTACAACGACATCTCTAGTCACAATAGCCAGAGCAATCTCATAAGTAGTTGGCCTATCTGAACTGGGCCCTTGGGAATCTCCACAGTGCCCCATAGCATCGAGATATTGGTGGACTTCAACTCGATAACATCATGCCATAACTCGAATGGTGAGAGCATCTAATTCTAAGCCATGGGTTATAATCAGCTCGTGTTCTCCCCTCACTTCCTTCCAAATGGGAGCTATAGCTCTCACTATCATACCTGGGACAACAGCCTCGACCCTAGAAGCTCGCACATCGGCCGAATATGTTAGGTTGCCCATCTTATACATCATGGCCTGGGTCAATGGAGGACGGGATGTAGGAGTAGCAGTCAGAGTAGTAGAGAAAGAAGAAACATGTATACCTGTCGACTCAACTATTGGCATAGACTGAGGGGCATCGGCCTCCATGGCCTCAACATCAACCAACGAAGAGGTGTCTACTGGTGTTTCCATCCTCTGCTCATCCTCAGCCTCGATCCTCTGAATGTCAATAGATGAAGTGGGAGTCACCTACCATCATTATTCGCATCGAATGGCACACCGGCTCGGTGACACAAATCTATGGTAAGAACTGAAAATGGTACAGAGGTTTGGTTCTGCTTAGCCCTCATCATCATATCATGTGAAATTATAGACCCGAGATTTAGCCGCTCCCTATCAATAATACACCCTAGCAATGCAACCTTTGGATGCCGGATGATTGACTCATTCTGTGAAGGCATCAGAGTGCTGGAGATAAACCCAAACCAGTATCGGGCAGCAATATTCAGGTCTTTCTTTTCAATCACAACTCTCGTGTCTAGCCATGGAGGTATGATGTCACTCAACAACAGGGACAACCACCCGTTCAAATCATCAAGAGTCTTCGTCTGGACTCTGTCCATTAGCGTATGGATGGTGCGTGTGGTGCAGTCCAATAGATCATTGATTTTGGTTTTGCTGCACAACACCTTTTTGCCTCGCACCTCTACGTAATACATTGGTGCCATCAACCCTGCTATCGTCTTCCTTTTTAGGATCAACTCTGCGTACCCTACATAAAATTCCTGAACCCATGAAGGAACATGTGATCCCCGAGGCTGAGTAAACTGCTGAAAGTTGTGGAAGCGAAGTGTCTCCCACACCACCGGATTTATGTCCACCACACCATCTGTGGACAACCTCTTCTCTTCCAAAATTGTCCGCATACCAGCTGCCTTCAACCGATTCATAGAGTGTGGAGGAGGTTCTAGGGACAAAGGCACTTGGGGTGCCTGTTCTGCTGCTTGTGCTGGAGGTGGTGGAGGTGTCGGGAGTGCCGGGAGCCGTGCTAGATCATGCAGTGCTTTGGAGCGCAACTCAGCCCGTCTGCTCTTTAGTTTCTGATCATCTGCTGGCTCAGACTCATAGACTAGAGTCCTAGACCCCACATTATCCTCACTCTCAGAATCAAATGTAATGAGGTGGGTGGAATATACACTCATGCTGTCAGAGCTAAAGCTGCTCGAACTGGGCTCCACTGACTGTTTTCCTTTACCCCGACCACTTTCTTGAGTGGGTCGAGGCCTAGTGGGTCAAGAAGGTGATACCTCTTCAGCAATCACCACCCATTTTGCCCTTTTTTGGGGTTGAGGACCACTTTCAAGAACTTTCGGTCTAGCTAGATCTGTCAAAATGAGCAAACAAGACGAATGTGGCTGCAAAGGGTTAGCGAAATGTCAAGTTTCAAGAAGTTGTAGAAAAACTAACCGATCAAATTGGCGCATCGCCGAGTTAATTCAGCGAGCCTTAGCTTGCCGAAAGTCACAGAACAAAAAAATTAGAAATTCAACATAAAATGGCGAGGTAAAAAGTCATTCGACGAGTCACCAAACTTGATCGATGGAGCAAAAGTGACTCGCCGAATATTACAGAATAATTAAAAAAAACTTGGCTTCAAAAAGGTGAGATCAAAGTTATTCGGTGAGCGCAATCTTATCACTGATAATCATAGAATAATTCAACACTAAATCAGGTCAAGTAGGTGATGGAGAGGACATTCGGTGAGCTAGTTAGCTCGCCAAATGGCCTAACGTGTTAAATTCAAAGCCCAATTTACAAATCTTAGACCATCAACCTACGACAATGCGATTCACACAAAAATCTGTGCAACTTAGGCCTACCCACTAAGCAATTTTAATCCGAGGTACTCAGACTTCCCCTAATCGATTCAAATTCAACCAACATGATGACTTTACCCTTAAGAACAATGTCACCCAATCTATCATTCGGTAAAATCTGGTAGTTTGTTGAAATTTGGTTACTCAGACTTCACCCACACCAAACCCAACATGTTACAATCATAATTCAAGCAATTTCACATTCAAAATCAACTAATTTTGGCTAAAAACAAAATCTAACATGCTCGATTATAAAATAATATTCAACACGCAATTATGAAACAATCAGGGCACACAATAGATCCATTAACTACTCATAAGCATGCTCAGTAAAAATCATGAAATTAAAGCTAATTCGGAGAACCAACCTGAAGTGAAGACAAAGAACACTAAGGCAAAAAGACAAAAGGTGAGCAATGCGGCAAATTCCGATCACACGAAGACACCCACGAAAAGTTCAAATAAGGAGAGGCTTTGAATTTAAAACGGTTGAAAGGCTTTTGACACTTCAGTTCACGCCTCAACCGGCGAGGTTCATTAATGTCACTAATCCACTCGGTGATGCGCTGAGTAGAGTTTAGCTCACCAAAGTTTACAAAACTTCATCCATTAAATTGGTCCAAAGGGCGATCAATGTCGGGCTCGATGTTTCTCTCCAAAAATTTAAATCTCATCCTGCGCATCCAACAAACGTTATTCAAATTACAAAAAGTAAACCTTGGGTTGCTTCCCAAGAAGCGCCTTATTTAATATTGTGGCATGATGTGGTCATGGGATCATGCCTCATTTTTTGGGTTCACCAAAGTATCACTTGGGAGCCCCCCTTTTGGTCTTGGATTTAAATGAGCCGAGATCTGACACATCTAAGTTTCTAGCTGCTTAACGGATACTAAGTGTGATGTAACCATTTTTTTTATAGAGGAGACGTCATCTTTCATTTCCTTGAGCACCTTGTCCAATCCTTTTACTTTATTTAAGATGCGAGCAAGCATATCTTCGATACAGAAGTTTTCAGGATAAGCCCTTGGTTCTTTTGGATTTTGTCGCTCATGGGGAGGCACATAGTGATTTTTGTCGCCATCTCAATCTCTCTAATTTGTACCACGGTCACGCCATTCACGATCTCAATCTCTCCAACTATCATCACGACCTCCGCTTGGTTTGTTAAGAACTGCACTTCTTTATTGTACATGGCCTCAAGGTGTGCTTCATCAAGGTTTACACCACTATTAGTACCAAAAACATTTACAGACTTGTGACCACTTCCTATGACATGCTTCGTCAATAGATCCATTTGGGTCATGATCTTGGCCATATTTTCATCTCGTTCTTATTTCTTTTTCATTTGTTACTTTGTCAACCCAAGATTCAAATGAGATACCTGATCTTTTCTCGTGTATCAAGCACGATTAATTTTTATCATCTCATCAAGGAGAGTTGATGCTATGTTAAACGGTTGTCTCATGATTCCACCTTGAATGAATTGGTCTGCAACACCTTTGTTAACCGTGTCAAGACTCCGATAGAAATATTGCAATAACACATTGTCCGGCAGCCCGTGAGTCAGACATTATAGCAGTAACTTTTTGAAACTCAATCATGTCTCATAGATAGGTTCGCTGTCAATTCGCTTGAAGTTATAAATATTATCCCTCAACATAACCATCTTCGAAAGAGGGAAAACCCTTTCATAAAACACCTTTGTGAGCTCCTCCCAAGAAGTAATTGATTCCCTTGGCAATTCAGTCAACCACTTCATTGCTTCCCCCATTAGATAAAAGGGAAACAAATGGAGTAGGACTGACTCTTGAGAGATGTTCTTCAAGGAAAATGGCCCAAACACATCAACAACGTTTCACATGTGGTCATGAAGGTCCTCATGAGCAAGTCCTCCAAAGAGACCTTTCATTTGCAACAACTACAACATTGTTCTTGTCACATGAAACACCGCATTGCCTACAGATGGGGGCAATCGAATAGCACCCGCACTTCCCAACTAATCCTCATTGACTTCATGTAAATTTCCGATGTCATCATTGTTCCCAATTGACTGGCGTTGCTTCCATTTACACTCATTTCATTGTTTAGGAGCAACCAACAAGAACACAAGCAAGATAATTCAACTACAACAAAATTAGTTCACGACTATACTTCAATAAAAGAATTCTAAACACCACTCCCCGGCAGCGGTGCCATTTTTGATAAAGCTCAACTACACTTCATCCAATTCTAAGTGTAGGTGGTCGCTAACAAGTATAAACCCAACTAAGAGTTGGGGTCGATCCCACAGGGAGTGACATGGTAAAGAATTCAATTAAGAATAAAAATCGTGTCCTAATCATTTGTAGAAGTAAAGGTTTCGCAACATTAAATAAATCACAAAGTTTTAACAATTAATATCAAATGGGGGGATTCGAGTAACCAATTTAAGACAAACAACACGGGAAGTAAGTAAGTAGAGATTGGACCTTAGGAGTGTGATCAGTTGACTGCTAATTTCACGTAATGGGTGATTACTAGTTGCTCAAAGTTGTTGAATCTCAATGGGTAGGCTAGGTTTTGAGTACAATATCCATTTCTCAATCAAC
>JAJOOR010002355.1:0-52090 GCA_036250505.1 Solanum acaule | reverse complement strand
AAAGATTTTATAACTATTTTAGCTGTTTGGAGAATTAAAGAGGCAATTGATGATAATTATTTATTTTGCTAGATAAATTTTTGGTCTTGGGCAATTATTCAGGTTGAATGAATACAAACTCAGTGAGTCAACCAGCTCTAAGTTTAATCTTTTTATTTTTTCTATTAATATATATTTCACATATTTTATGAGTAAGTATGTACTTTTACTATGGTGGATTTTAGCAAAATGTTCCTTTGTCATTTTCAGTTATCAATAATGGTGAAATTTTGGGTGCAAAGAATGTAGTCCCACTAAATAGAGTCTAGATAAAACTAGTACATTCAGTAGTCCCACAAAATTGTTGCAATCGTCGATGGAACAATTCGTTTTATAATTACCATCTATCAAAAACAATTTTTTTGTCCTATAAAATTGATGTAAATTTTGCATACATTCTATTATTCTCATATGTCATTTATAAGATTGTACTAATATGTTATTATTATTATTACTATTTCATAATAATCATATCTTAAAACTATTTTCTCACAGGAAGCTTGATGAAAAAAAAACTACCGAGAAGGAAGAAAGACTCGTACATTTTCTTTTATATTTATGAAATATAATTTTAAATTTTTTAATGAAATTTATTAATCTGCTATCACTTGTCAAATGTTTGTGATTAGCTATTTATTAAAAGACCTTAATCTACTTAAATTATATGCTAGTATATATAGGTAGAACATCCTCATCATTCGGTTTAGATGTTGACTCAAGATTCCAAGTCATTTGGAGGGAACACTTGAATTTTTTTAATTTTTAACATTTAATGGAATTTTCCCATGCCTGGACTGCTACTCTTTTAATTTTATCTTGAGTTTTATCTTTATTCGTGTTTAATAAGTCCAAGATATTATAAAAAAACAAATTTCATTTAGGTAAGGAAAATTAGTTGACCCCACCCCTACCTCTAAACTTGTTGAACATATTATCAGCAAGATTGATGGTCGATTGTCGAACATAAAACTAATTAGTCTATGATGAACAAATTTGGATTTGTAATTAGTATCAAAATAAGTTTTTTTTATAAGAAGGTGTAATAACAGTAGAAGTTAGTTATCTTGGAATAAAAGAATGAAAATGACAAAAATACTGTTGAGATACGTCATTCCTTACTCTATTGATTAATAAGAAAGAGAGTATTTTTGTAAACAAACAATTTTTTCTAAAAACTATGTAATGCATGTTGTTTTTAAGATAACGAAAGGGCTGATCGAAAAATGATATAATAGTATCTATTCAAAATTATTTAGTGGGGTTATAGGACGGTTGCAAAGTTAAAATGTCTTTTTGAAAATTCGGGACAATTTCAATGATGACTTTATGTCTTTTTTCAATAAGAAATAATATCATAATAACTTATTTCAACATAATTAATCTCAATATAACTTGTCTTCATGCCAAACGATTCCTCCAAAAACAAAATGAAATAATTACAGAGTTTAATGATTACACAAGTGAACCTTCTTGCCAAGTAAGACACATGTTAATGAACAAATTGTGTGATTATTTGATGTTTTATATATCAAATAAAAAAGGCAAAAGTGCTCATTACCCCCTGAACTTGAAGCTTTTTATACGGTGTACATCTAAATTAAATTCCGTTTTAATTACCCCCAAACTTGCTTATTTCTCTGTCGCGTACACCTCTTTTGTCCACTTGGCGTAGAAGACAACACACTCTACTAGGCGCGTGAGGAAGTGATTTTTTGCCACATCACAAAGCTACAACGGTAAAAAAAAAGGAGTAAAATCTCCATTTTTCTTTAATATTTGACATATTTTAAACGAAAAACAGGGTAAAATGTAAATGAAAAGTAAAGGAAACAAAGATTAACACATACTTGGTAAGAATTTCAAACAAATTTGAAATTTAATCGACCAACTTCACGTCTAGGAAAACCCAAATCCAGAAGGAGTTCCGCGAAATCAACCCTTATTCAAAAATAACTTTTAAACAAGGAATTTTAAATTTAAGAAATTTATTTTGCAATATTAATTTATCTAGGTGGCTATTATTTATCTAGGTGGAAATCCACATCACCACTTTTGCCAGTTATCGCGCGCGTGTAATCACAATAGGAGAAGGTGGACGAAAAAGGTGTACGTGATGAAGGAATATACAAGTTCAAGGGGGTAATTAAAACGAAATTTAATTTAGGTGTATACCGTATAAAAAGCTTCAAGTTCGGGAGGTAATGAGTACTTTTGCCAATAAAAAATAATGTGAAAGTAGTTTATTAGAGTTAGACTCAAAGAAAACTAAGATTATGTTTTCTATATCATGATTAGACATGTACAAAGCATTAAAGCATTAAAATCACAAAATCTCTAGTTTTTGTTAGACAAACATATATTGAAAATCCTATATAGGCATTTCCCATATCATAAGAAGATTGGAGAAGTTCTTTTTTTTTAATTAAAAAAATAAAAGAAAGAATGTCAGGAGGACATATGAATAAATTGGATCCACAATATATTATTATTTATTTTTGAAAATATTTTAAGAGGCTATAATATCTTAAATTAAGATATGAAAAGAGTAGTAGAGACATTTAATGGGGAGGGGTCCAAATCCAAAGCCCAGAATATTGGGATCCAATTACTTTTTAGAGAAGATGATATATAGGATTCTAGCTACATCATTATTTTTTATATATATATTAAAAGAATTTAGATAACGAATAAATACAAGATTTAAAATTCATTCACATAATATAAATATGTTATTGCGTGTATATATAACAAGAAAAAATACGAATCTGCGACTGATTTTTTTTTTCCGCTGCATATTTATATATTTTCTAGTCTGGTCCTTGATTTTCTTTTATATTTTTCTGTACATTATTCAATTTATGATATTCTCAATAATATTAAAAATTGTACTATTGAAAAATACAAATGGAGAAAAAAAAGGAAAAAAAAAACAAGTGAAAAGATACCCTATTGCTATATACCTTTTTATAGAAAGGAACACGAGTCAATTCATGGGATCATGAATTCTGTGAGCCACTGGTTTTTTTCTTCCTTTCTATTCTGTCAACAACGCAAAAGATTGAATTTTTTTATATCACTTGGGACCCATATCTTAAGAATATTTCCAATAATAATTTTAAACCAATGAGAATCATTGATAAGATTTTAACTTCTTGTAAATTTGGCAATATAATTTTTTAATTGTATCTTTCGTCATAAGCATTTTGTGTTTACAGGTTCATATACAAAGAAAATGTGAGATGTAGGTAATTAATTAATATATCCTGACATAGATATTATTGATTGATTTCACAATATAAACTTGTATCAATAAGATATATATAATAATTTGATCGTCACTCAAGAGTCCTGATATATTGATGATTGGTATAAAAATAATTATATTATATTGAGTGTTTAAACATTGAATTCCTCAAAATATGCTCACCTAACCCATATGCTATATTGAAATAATATAAAATTGGGTAGGGGTTTACTTCATCACTCACCTTGGTCTGAGAGATTATTAATAGCGGATGAAGAAGTTAGTTCTTCGATATGGATCGAAATGAATATAAGAACTAAGAAATTCATATACCAATTTGACTATATACCAATTTGATTAGTTTAAGATAAAAATATATTTTATAGACAAAAACTTAATATCAATATAGTTAAAAGGGAAAAGGCCTAAAATCACTCTAGAAATACATGAAATGATACATTTTTACCCTCCATTATAATCGGGGGAATAGAATATATATAAAATTTACTTGTCACATCAATTTATTTCTTTAATAGTTCCATTAAGTTGAATTTGAAAATAAGGATAAATCATAAATATATGACATGTTGCAACGATGAGGGTGCATATGATCTCAATTATTCACGAAGAGCTAGTAAAAGTATATCATTTCGTATAATTCGGAAACAATTTTTGACACGGTGAGCCTACTAATTAATATAAACTATATTATAGTATACGAAGGTTGATATAAATACATACCTAAAGATCAAAACAAAAAAAAGAAGCTAAGCAATTGATTAGAGTAATTGACACTATACAATAATGTTAGTGGATGTATAAAAATAAGATAAAATAGTACTAATAGTAGTAGTTACGATTGTGGTGGATATGGCAGCAGATGGAGGAATCGTCCATTTTGGTGAAGCTGGTGCATTCAAACCCCACTATCCTTTATTTTTATTTATTTTCCACTCAATTTTTGGTATTCATTTTTTAGGTCTGATTAATTTGAATTTGTGCTAAAAAGTGTTATTCAGGATAAAAGTACTTTCTATCGACTTTCAACATTAACTTCATATCTAGTACTCAAATTTGAAACCTCGATCTCAGGACGGAAGAATGCTTACCACACTAGCATTACCTTAGGTGGTACTCCCACTATCCATTATTACTGTGAATGGATGCTGCAACTTAATTTCCATCACAACTTTTCTCTAAATAAATGCAAGAGCTAAAAGATAAATTAAAAAATTGGCATGTCCTTGA
The DNA here is from genome assembly GCA_036250505.1 of Solanum acaule. Taxonomy (NCBI): domain Eukaryota; kingdom Viridiplantae; phylum Streptophyta; class Magnoliopsida; order Solanales; family Solanaceae; genus Solanum; species Solanum acaule. Next base: position 47,559 of record JAJOOR010002355.1, on the reverse strand, counting down.
TAATATGGTTGAAAAAGTACTGCAGTTCCTTTATTGTAAAAGATAAAATTTACTAGTATATAAGAGGAAATTCACTTCATTTATTGAATTGTTGGAGGCATGTGACACGTAACGTATTAAGAGAAGAAAAAAAAAAGTTGTGACCACAAAGTTGAGTACATGAGATTTCACCATCAAGGTATTTGTTTGAGATAGTGATTTTTTTTTTTTGGATGAATCTAACAATAATTGTGATAGTGCTTCTGAGATTTATAGTAGCTCGATTGATTGATTAGTTAAACTTTTTATGAGAATTTAATGCTTGATCACTATGTAATAAAAGAATTTTTTCTCTTATATCTATTTGATTGAACCTCCATAATTAATAACCTCTGATTTTGAGAATAATTGAGAAACCACCATTAAAGAATCATTTGAAGTTTCAATTCGAATTTTGAAAATTCTTGCTGGTTATTTTTCGATTTGATGTGGTTGGAATTCATTGGAAACACATGAACAAAGTAATATACAAAATTTGTGGAAGATAGGAAGTTGGGTGTGGTTTGAGTTCAAAGTTCAAAACTGAAATCAACCTAAAAATATCAGTGTTACAATGTATAACAGGTGTATATATTTAAATATCGTATCATATCATATATATATATATATATATATATGTATATCAGATTTTCATGGATGTACACATGAGTTACACGGACACACATGAGAAATAGAGAGTAGAGACATATATAAAGGTGGAATATTATTTTTGCAATTAGTTACTCATGTATATAAAAATGGAATATAGCTAAACCAGATAGGAGTAACTGACAATTAGAACAAATTGATAATAATTTTATCTGTGCTGACCAAGAGCGGTACTTGGAGTATCTTGTTGGAGAAAATTTGAGAAATAACAAACATAGTAAACATAATAAGGCTTTATAGCTATAATTTCAATAATTGCGCTTCATAGTTGTAGTTTTGTTTGCTACGGATGTTGCGGCTTGTATATTTCTGGACGTTTGTATACTTTGCTTGCGAATATACAAATATGGCAAGTATATACAAATTTTGTATTTATACATTTAAAATTTTTTCAGAACTCCATTTGTATATTTCACTTGCCAATATACAAACAAGGTAATTTATTATGAATTTTTCATAAATCGTATACAAATAGCTAGAGTAAGTATATACAAAATTTTGGATTTATGCAATCAGAAACCGAATTATACAAATTCCGAATTTATACAAATCAGACGAAGCACATAAAGCAGACAAGTAGCAAGAATTAGGAAAACAATAACCATAAATTACAATTTTCGTAAACTATAGCTATAATACCTAATATAGACTAAATGTTTGTTATTCTTTGTAATTTTCTCATCTTGTTTTGCTTTACGAAAGGATAACATATTTATGTGGGTTCTTTGTCAAAGGCCCAAGAAAAGTGAGATTCTTGTTTGGGTCCCAAATGAACCCAGTAATCTATGCATATGGACCGACCTAGTTTGGACCCTTATTAGAACCCATAATCATAAATCTTACTGTTATGAAAATAATAATAATAATAATAATAATAATAAAAAATATATATATATTATTAAGACACAAGAGGTATAGTCAAAGAAGTGAGAGGGAAAAAAATCATTTTCTCTTCAAATTGATATAGACATGAACTGAATGGAGTTTTTATTAATTAAAAAAAGAAAGTCGCGAGGTTTTTTAGACAATGCAGACTAACTGTCTACTTTAGCTACTTACAAGTTGTCTGCTTGATAACAAATCTGAGAAAACTGTTTTAATATTTTTCTGACAAGCTGCCTACCCAAATTACTTCGCAAGATGGTTGCAAATTTACTGAAATTGAGCTACTAGAATTTATATGACACATTCACAATACGATATATTTATAACATTTTCTATTTCATTTATTTTTCCTCCCTAACATTCTACTGAATGTCTAAATTCTAAATTGAACTCGACAGTAAACTATATTGAAAAGACTGTCTAAATTGCTAACTAGTATGCTACCAAAGTTGGGCCTTAATTTACAAAGCAACCCGTGTCCTTAAATCGAACTATTTGCACCATATGACCATTTTCGAGAAAACTTTAAGGATCAACTTGCTTCAAAGTGCCCATTAATTATTTGTTAATTTCAGGAATGATTCTATCAGTGATTATGTACTAGGCTTATCTAATGAATTGAGTCTTCCAAGGGTGTGTTTGGTATGAAGGAAAATGTTTTCCTAAAAAATGTTTTCTCAAGTAGATTTTTGACTTATTTTCTCATATTTGGTTGGTGAGTAGAAAATATTTTTCGGAAAAGATTTTTAGTGTTTGATTTATGAATGAAAAATGTTTTTGAGAAATATCTTTTATTTTTACTAGAGTAGAAAATAAATTTTGAAATTGAAAATATGTTTTAAAAACAAACATAAATTTTTTTTGGGTGGTGCGGGGGGGGGTCGAGGTTAGGGGTGAAAAAATAAAATTTTGAAATTGAAAATATTTTTTAAAAACAAAGTTAATTTTTTTGGGCGGGGGGTGGTGGTGGTGGTGGTTTGAGGGTAGGGACAAAATAAATTGAATTTTTTCAACAAAAAAAATATTGTTATTTGAAGTTGGAAGATAGTTTTGGAAAATGTTTTCCTTAAGTTTTGAAGGGAAGTCGTTTTCCTTAAATTTGAGGAAAATGAGTTGATTTGAAAAACATTTTCTAAAACATTTAACCCAACCAAACATGAGAGAATTGAAAAACATTTTCCGAAGAATGTTTTCCTTCATACCAAACACACCCTAAATCATGTCCCTATTGTTTGTATTTTAAATTATAGAAACAAGATATCACAAGGGATAATTTTGAGAATTTTTTTCTCCCACTTAACAAAAAATTTAAGAAATGACTAAATAAAAAGCAGTATGTTCCACTGATTTAAGAAATGGTTAAAAAATAACCTTGATAAAATTTATTGGAAAAAGTTTTTGTTATATATAGGTAAAGTTTTTTTCTCATATTGGGCACATAAATTAATTTTACCTATAAGGTAGAAGTTCAATACATTCAATAAGTTACAGATAATGAAAACGTTTTAATGTATTGTCTATTGAACGTGAGTTTTAGTTATATTGACTGACTTGCTTTTTTGTAAAAAGAATTGATTAATTAATCGTGATCAAATTTAATTGTATTTTCCAATAATAATTTGACATCTGCGTTTAGTTTGGAGATTCATAATATTATTTTGTCACCTATTAGAATTACTCTTATAATTTGGAGGAAAAAGTTGTGAAAAATTGAGGAGTATAAATAATTTTCGTATCATAACTTATGATCAAGTTAACACACTACGTAGAATAAATAGTAATAAGTCTTGCTAAATCGTCATGATTTTTTAATAACACATGAAATTTTTGCCCTTGTGACATAACTTTTAGACTATTAAACATGTTATTATCTATGATTTGTTAAAATATTGCAAAGTTCTCCCTAGATAGAAAAATCACTTGTGATTATATGCCCAATAGACAATGTAAATTTTGCTCATGGAGGTCACTCTTATGATTTGTGAATCATCCCTATAATTTAGTGCGTTAAAATTCACAATTGAAGTAGTTGGACCACTTCCTTTGTTGCAGGAAATTTTTAGCCAAGGGCAACAAATTTTCAATAGTGATGACATCAATGAAGACAAGTTGTGCAAATTAATATCTTAAAAAGTATTTATATCTTAGGGATGGAGCTTGCGAGAATAGGGATGATAATGGGGGTGGTGTGGGGCAGGCGGGTTGAGCTTAACCCGCAATTTTTTAAATTCGCCCTGCCTTGTATTATATTTTTTTTTCATTTTCAACCTGCCCCATATAGACCCGCTATGCATGAATCCGCCCCGCATAATTTTTTTAATATTTTCTTTTTCTAGTTAAGTTTAATACTAAAAATAAAATCCATAAAAATAAATTCATTTTTTTATTAAGTTGTATTAATTTAATAGGATAGTGACTTAAAATTTTATTTTTTAGAGGTCAATTGGGAAACATGTAAGAAATTGAATTATTTTTTATTGAACCATTATTTACTATCTTGAATATTTTAGAAGCTTTAAAGAAATTATCTTAATAAATAATGTTCTATCACTCTTATAATATGTAAAAAATTAAAATTAAGTTTAAACCCACATAAAATCACATGTATCCGTAACCCGCATTAATTTTAAAAAAACTCACTTTAACCCATCCCGCACAACCTTAAACACGCCCTGCTCCATTGTCATTCCTACACAGAATGAAATTAAAAATGACATATATTTGAAAATGAAGCACTTTTAATAAGATTTTCTTTATGTCAAGGTATAAATCAAACACTTCTAATTAAGGTAAAACAATTTCATCGCTGTACCATTATTCATGTTCAATAAGAATTGCTATTTGCTAACATCGGAAGTAATAGAGAAAAAAAAAAGGAAAGGAAAGGCGGTTGATGGATTTTAATGCTCAATATCTCAGTTTTCACACACAAATTTTCTTTACAATGTGAAATTAAATACAAGTAGGGTCATTTGTCCAGCTATACCTTTATTTACTGCTTTTTGTCCCCACACAACTAAGCAACCTCATTCATGGCTGCCCCAGCTCTCTTCACTCTCCCACTACTTCCCTCTTTCTTCACATTAATTAACTAACAACCATCATCATTTCTCACCTTAAACACTTTCACAATTTTTCTTCTCTTTCTCTTTCTACTTCTACTTCTACTTCCTTTGGGGGTTTTCTTGAATCTACTGACTCATTACACATTTGGGTCTATTTCGGTTTTTGGTTCAAAAACTGGCAAGGATGAGAGGTGGGGTGTCTCAAAGTTTCAAGCTTTACCTTCTCCATGTGTTTCTACTGCTGCTTTGTAAGTATTCTTGCTAATTTTTCACTTGATTTCTTGTTTTTTGGATGATTTGTAGCTATTGTAATTATTATTGCTCAATTTTGATAAAAATCTATCTGGGTTTTGTGTTAATTTTTCTACTTTATGTGGGTGTTGGGTAATTTCTGTTTATTATAGTAAGAAAATGCTGTTAGTTGGAGCTAAAAATACCAATTTTTATTCGAGTTCACTGATTACTGTAATGTGAAATTGGGACTTTCCAGTAGAGGGAATTGTTATCTTGCTGCTATGTCAGTGCTTTTTTTGTGTAAAGGGATGGAAGATTTATGGACTCTAAGAACTGCATTTCTTTAGGTCTGCTCTAGGGTTTGAGTTGATACGCTGGAGGTTAAATTCCTTTTTATGTATTTTCAATTTGAATGCTCGTCTGTGGATTTGTCACCAAATGAAATGTTTTCAGCTCCTCGATTAATGTTTCGAAGAAGCTGATTTTCATTTTCAGCTGATCAAATATATTTAGGTGATCTACAACAATGTATTTAGGCTATCATACATAATCGTCATTTAATTCTAGTCTACTCCTCCACAAAAGCCATAAGTAAGTACATGCACCTTCCAAACAAATACATTAATCTTCCTAATTCATGAACTAAGGAAATGAAATTCATGTACTTTAAATGAATTAAGTGTATGAACTCTCCTTTTTTTTTTTTCGTGATAAGTGAATTAAGTCTAAGTTGATTTGGGTGTGGTTATCTGATATGAGCGCAGAATTAGAGGTAGGTTCCTTAATGATCTAAATTTTAAGATATGGGGATACAGATCCAGATTAGGATACCAGTGCATTTCTTTTTAGTGTAACATCTTCGAGGTCTTTGTGATACTAGAGTGTTCAGTGTTTCACATCTCACTATGATTATATTATTTTGCTTGTCCCGATCCGTGGTTTTTCCTTAGTCCAGAAGGGAGGTTCATGTAGAAAATCTTGGTGTTCTTATTTCTTTTTTACTTGTTATTCTACCATGATAATTTCTGTGGATATTTCATGGTTCCCAACATTTTTTCGGATAATTGGCATTGAAATTGAGAAGGAGTGACGAGGCATGGAAAAACACGATTAAAAATAAAAAAAATCCTATTCTCTGTTGTTACATTTCAGATGTTTTGCAGACAATGAAGTTTCTGCATTGCATTTAGGTTGCTAAGAGTTAAGATCACTATTATAAATGTACCAAAGACTACATTACTTATTGATTATCAAAAAGCAATCCGGGGCCCACTCTTCATAGATGAATGCCGACTCAATCCGCTCTTATTGTGCAGGAGTATGAGGGGATTGATGTGGGGTGGCTTTGGAGTAATTTGTCCATCAAGCTATTCTGGGGGTAGGGAAGCAATCTAGTAGTTGTTCTGGTTGTTTTCAGGGTATGTGACACCCCACAAATCGACTAATGATGAGCCAACAAATTTCCTTTTGGGATGATGCTAATCTTCCATAGGCTTCCGCTTCAGTAAGACGAGAATCCCTTGCCTCTCTTTGTATTTGAATCAATTAAAGACTTGTGAATCACAACAATATTAGGAAAGGGATTATTTAAAACTAGGAATTTCAACCCCTACATTCCATGGTGGAAAGCTTTAATGAATGAGAGCATATAATGTGGCTAAAAGCAAGTATAGAATGGTTTGATGGGTTAAATTTTGACAAAGTGAAATGTGAGGCAGTTTCTGTTGTGGACAGTAAGATTTAGCCAGCTCAGTGACACAAAGTGAAACATGAAGTTCTGGAAATACTAGTTTCTCTAGGTATACAACTTTTCTGAATCTTCAAGATCCCATTTGACATTGAGGATGCAAGTTACATCACTACTGTTTTCTTTGGGTGACTATATTATCTAGACTCTAGTGGTTTCTTGTTGCCATTTAACTTGTTTTCCATTTGGTGCATGGGCGCACAAGCCCCAATGGTGCTTGTAGCTTTGATCCATATGTAACTGTATATATGCCTTCGCTGGCTGTAAGTGTTTTTAGTTGGTCATCTCCTAAAAGGAATCAATGCTATTTCTTATTTCTGATGGAATTTCTGATTGTCCAGATCTCCAGGACTCCAGTTGCAGTTCAGTGAATTCTCTCAAGGGTTCTTTAAACATGGGCAGAAAGGAGGACACTTTGTTGCCTGAGATCTCCCCAACTGCTTCTCCTCAGCCCTTTCTCCCTCTTCTGGCACCTTCTCCGTGGGCACCTTTTACAAACAGCACTTTACCAAAATTATCGGGTCTGGTTCAGTATTTAATTAAAATGATAATCTCTTAGGTCTGAGCAAGATCAAAATTTTAAAATTTGGGGCTACTTCAAATTTTAGAGCAATTTAGAGTTGATAAACTAAATACAGCTCAGATAGATCTTGATTTGCTGTCACCTCAGTCAGTGACTCTTCCTTTCATGCTCTTCAGGACTCTGTACGCTGAAATTTGATGCTGTGGAAAGAATGATGGATGTGACATCAATTGATTGTGTTGCTCCATTTGCGCAGTATCTGGCTAATGTCATGTGTTGCCCACAACTGGAAGCAACTCTTGTTATTCTTATTGGGCAGTCTAGTAAATTCACAAATATGCTTGCTTTAAATGGCACACTTGCAAAGCATTGCCTTTCAGATTTTCAGCAAATTCTGGTGAGCCAGGGTGCCAATGATACTTTACAGCACATATGCTCTCTCCATCCATCAAATCTGACAGAAGGTTCTTGCCCAGTCAAAGATGTTCATGAGTTTGAAACCACAGTGGACTCATCTAGCCTACTTGCTGCCTGTGGGAAGATTGACCTTGTGAATGAATGCTGTGAGCAAACTTGCCAAAATGCTATATCAGAAGCTGCTAAAAAACTTGCACTAAAAGCATATGATCTTCTGAGCACGGAAGATGCTGAGGTGCTGACTGACCACTCAACTAGGGTTAATGATTGCAGAAGTATTGTACACCGTTGGCTGGCAAGTAAACTTGCCCCTAATGGTGCAAAAGATGTTCTTAGAGGACTATCTAATTGCAAAAATAATAAAGGTGAGGAATACATACAAGTCCTTTTTCTTATGCTCATTGCTTATTCATTCTTCATTATATATGTTAAGTTTTTCATTGATGATGAAAAGGATCATATGAGGAAGCATATACAGTAGCTTGAGATGGTTTTCTATTTTCTACTGACCTTTTGCTATGAATGTGCTAACAGGAGAATAGGCATATTTTTCACGTGTTGGAAACATAATTAGTAAATAAAGGGCGTCTCTTGAATAGCTTAAACTTTTAGTTGAGATGATCACACACTTCAACATGTTATCAATAGTACCAGAGCAAATAGAGGTCCTCGGTTTGAGTCTCACCACCATCCATTATTGAAAAAAGAATTTCCACATGATTGGATCATGTAAAAGAATCAGGACCACACGTGAAGTGGTGTATTGTAAACATAACTAAATAGCCACTCCAGCTAATTTGGGTTGAGGTATAGTTGATTGAACATGGTTTCAATTTTCAAAACAGGGCTATGGTGGACATCTGTTTTTATCAATTTAGTTGGGAGGGTTTCAAAAGGGACTATGGTGGACATCTGTTTTTATCAATTTAGTTGGGAGCTTTTTCTAAGAAAATAACCTTCTTAGGATGTCTATAATATGTAGTCTAGAATTGGTATTTGTTATAAATCAATGGAATTACACTTTCCTATTAACGACTATAAATCTTTTTATCATTAATTTTCTTTGGTAATTAATGGTGAATAGTTCTTCAGTAGTTTGGGCTCTAGGAGAGAGAGAGAGAGCGAATGCCGCTGACTGTGTACTTCCTAGTCAAATGTTAATTGCCCTTCATGCTGTTTGGAGGAGAAAATGTAGAAGGAAGGCAGATTTTTGCTTTCCTGTCATTTCTTACTTGGAATGTTCTCTAAGTTAGTTTTAAGCCACTCCATTTTAATCCTAAACCAGGTTGGACAAGTACCTGTTCATTTAGTTAATCTCTTCAACTCCTTCAAGTGTCACACCAACCAAGCATGTTTGTACTTATATGATTATCCTTGTGATCACTTGTGTTAGCTACTCATCTTACCAAAATTGTCATGGACTCATGCACTCATGCTTGCTAAAGGGACTAGAATCTCTTGTATTGTTTTTTGTCATTTTCTATCCTGGGTATAATATAGTTATAAAATTAGCAATCTGTTTTCCTCCCCTTCAGTGTGCCCTCTGGTATTCCCAAATACGAGCCATGTTGCAAAAGCTTGTGGAGATGGGATGAATAACCAAACAGCATGCTGTAATACCATTGAGAGCTATGTCTCTCACTTACAAAGGCAGAGTTTTGTAACCAACTTGCAAGCTTTGGATTGTGCTGCTTCACTTGGACTCAAGTTACAGAAAGCCAATGTTAGCAAAAATATATACAAACTTTGTCACATTAGCCTCAAGGACTTTTCTGTGCAAGGTAAGTTATTATTTAAATGCCACTTTTTGAGCATTTTTCTGCCTTCAAATCTACCAAGCTAACTTGGGATTTCTCGTTTGTCATATCCATCCGTTCTGGGTTCTCTTCATATGACTGCAACAGTTGCACCCGAAGGTAATTTACGTACTTGTATATTTTTTTATTCATCTCCATGCCCTGTGTTTTCTTCCGTCCTTTATTTATCACTAGAATTCGAAGCATCTGCTATACCGAAAGAAATATAATTTTGAAATTCCCCCACCTCCTGCTTCCTCTAAATGACTTATGTTGAAGTAACAGGTATTCAATTATGGGACGTGGAAAAAAGTTGGTTAAGAATTAAGATATTCAATTACATGATAATGGATTAAAATAATCTATTAGTTAATATTGCACTGGATGTATTTTATTGAAGATCAATGTCTTGGACAAAGGAGGCAACTTTTGAACGTAAAGTAGTCCACAGTGACTGTGTCTATAGGGTTTGGAAATTACAATACTGTCGTTTCATGCCTGAGAAAAGAAATCTACATTTTTTCTTGGAAAACATTGTTTTTGTCATATTACTACATGCATCAAAATGTCAAATTAGTACATGGTAATTTTCCTCCTTTGGATGAGGTTCCTTGTGTGTAGTATCATGTATTTTGCCTATGTCAGTTTCTTTGTGATGGTCTTAATTAATTAGTTTTTTTCTTGCTCTTCTTGTGGGAGTAGTTTCTGGGTGTCTTTTGCCTAGTCTACCATCAGATGCTGTACTTGACCAAAGTTCGGGGATCAGCTTCGTCTGTGATTTAAACGATAACATTCCAGCCCCTTGGCCATCTCTCTCTCACTTGCCAGTTTCGTCATGCAATAAAAGTATGTCAGATCTCTTGCTTTTTCTTATATCCAGTGACCAAAGTTTATCTTCTTACATAACTAACTGCTGATCTTTATTACGACTTTCTGCTATTGCAGCTATGAAAATTCCTGCGCTTCCTGCGGCAGCATCTGGCCAGATCAGTAAGACTATCTTACCTGTATCATTTACAGTTTCATAGTATGCTGGTTTCTTTTTGTGCTTCTATTAATAATAATAATAATAAGTTTAGACTTCTCCGGATATGGACATGAGGGGTTAAAGAAAATTTGGAAGCTAAAATAGTTTTCAGTTTCACATCATATTTCTTGATGGATTCATTTATCATTGTTAAGTCCCTCGTTGGTTGTGGAATGAATTGTGGTCTCCTTATATGACTTTTGACAATCCTTTTCTTATGAGCTTGCTTTGGGATTAAGTTAGGCCAGTTACCATATCTTGACATGGTATGAGAGCCAGACCCATCGATCCTTGTTGTGTTTCTCAATGTTGTGCCTCCGTGATCCATGTTCTACTTGAATCTTGAGTATGTAGGGGAGTGTTAGCTCCCATATCGGTTGAGAGAATGAGTTGTTGTCTCCTTATATTGTTTGGGGCAATCCTCCCTTCATGAAATAGTTTTTGGGGTTGAGTTATATGTGTAGTTGTATAAGATACAAGGATCGTGATTGGGCAATATTTTTGAGTATTAGAAGTTGCAACTATAGCTAAATGTTGATTGAAGCAAGTGATTGGAGTAAGAATTGGAATATTTGTAAAGAAAAGTGAACTTATGCTCACAAGTTACGGGACACTGGAATATTTTTTCCACATAATATTTCCGGCTATACAAGTGGAAAATCATTATCTTGCATATTTTAGTTGAAAGAAACATGAAGATTTACTCTCCGTTTCAATTTATTTGTTTTACTTTCTTTTTAGTCCTTTTTTTTAAAAGAATGTCTCTTTTCCTTTTTGGCACTCTTCAATTCTAACTTTCCACGTGGCATTTTTAAGACCTTAAGATTGCAGGGTATTTTAGTACATTCAACATATCTTTACTTTAAGACCACAATATTCAAAAGCTTCTTTAATTTCTTAAATTATTGTCAAGTCAAAACCAGAAAAACTAATAGAAATGGAGGGAGTAACTTCTTTGAAATACCCTGGTGTGAGATCAAGAATTTCGTTGGCCAATGGTAATTAATATGTTTACATGGATGCATAAGGGAAGAAGGATGGATATGTAGAACATCATGAAGCATCGTTTTATTAGTGAAGATACACCAGGCCTCCACTCCCATTGAGTTACTTTTTACTCCCTCTGTCCCTAATTATTTGTCCACTTTTGAATTGACACACTTATTAAGAAAACAATGATTGGTGTAGTGAGTTTACCATTTTATCCCTATTAATTATGAAGTGGATGAATTAAAAAGTTAAGCTTTTCAAGAAGTTCTACCTTTTCATAATTAATTAATTGAGGGTATAATAGGTAAATTTATTTTATCATTTTTTTATTTGTCAAAATGGACAAGTAAAAAGAGAAAATTGGACAAGTAATTAGGGACAGAAGGATACCATTTTTTAATATGTACTCCCTCCGTCCCATATTAGATGTGCATCTTACTAAAGTCTAAAAGTATTTGTCCCATATTACTTGACCACTTACTAAATCAAGATAGAATTAATTATTATTTTTTCCATTTTACCCCTACAATTACTATGGCCTTGGGAAGCTTATACTAATTTTGAAGGTCAAGAATTTCTTTTTTCAAGAGGCTAATTAATATGAACAACGGGCAAAATAGTAAAGTTGATCAATCTATTAATTACCATGTAAAATGGAAAGTGCCCATCTAATATGGGACAGAGGGAGTACTATTTATAAATAAATAAAAAAACTATTTATAGTATGTCCTGAGCACTGTTGCCCTAAAGCAAAATTAAAGCTACTTTGGAGGATCAAGGAAAAGGTTTGACAAAATGGCACCTATCTCTACTCTAAATGAATCTGTACTTAGTTGCAGATTCACTTGAATTTGTCAGTTGGAAAAGGCTTCAGTGTTTTAACTTTTTATCAAGGTTGATGTACTTCTCATTGATATGTTCTTGCTAATTTGTCAGGTCTGAACAGCTTAAGCATCGGGTCTCATCTGCGTCTCTTGGCCTTGACGGCTCTTGGAAGCCTCTTTTATACTTAATGCTGCCATTCCTGCTCAATTAACCTTTATTGCGAGCAAATCTCATGAAATAATGATACAAGTAACGAATATCTTTAAGTTAATAGTGCTGAAGGTTCTGATTTTCCTCAAGTCTAATGTGTACAAAAGCAGCTGGAAAATCATGATCCGGAGTAAGAATCCCACTCGGAGAAGATTCCAAGTTTGAGTTTTTCGACCCTATTTGTTCCTCATTCTTGCGTAATGAGGAAATTTTGTAATAGTAATTCAGTAGGTGGTTGAATTCCATGTAATTATTTATTTCCACTTAGAAAAAACTGTCTTCGTATTGTATATGTCTGAAATTCAGAGTCCTGAGAAATTATTGTGTCAGTAACTAATGCATTAGGAAGGTCTGTATGGGTTGGGATGTTTTTGTTTGTCATTTTTCTTTTGTTTTCAGTTATGCATCAGAACTAATACAATATCACAATTGTACTATCTATTTCTGTTCAAGTAGATAAAGGTATTGCAAATTGCAGCAGCTTCCAAGTGATAATGCAAGTGCTCTTCTTATTTAATTGCCTAGACAGAGTTGCCAATGTGAGATCTATTACACTATCTTTGTAATTTATCTTGTGATAAAGTGTCAATTACTACCATTTTCTTGAGATAGTTAATTATGCTAATGTGGATATTTACTTGTGTTTTACCTTATAAATGATCTGAATGTAGATATATGAGATAGGGGTAAGATTCTGCATCGACGCTACCCTCTACACCGAGTATGTTGTTGTAGTATTACTTTGTACAAGTTTTAATGATTTAGTTTTAATAAGAAAATGCTCTGATGCTTTATTTTTTAATCTCGATATTGCATTGGTATCTACAAGGAATAAGAATCTTTGTTTTACTTTTACAATGCAACAAGAGTGCATGACAATGTTCTTTTTACAGTAATGCACATTTAATTTAGGGAGTCCGAATTTTATTTCTCATATTTTATTGATCAAAATAATTGTCATTTGGTTAAGATCAGTAGTGTACAGTGCATCTTTTTATATTTATTTGTTCATTCTATCCCGGATTATATTGCGCATACTTAGGGTTGCTGATTGATTTCTTATTTAATTATATTTAACAGAATTCCAATGACACGAGTCAAATTTCTGCAGCTAGTTTTTTTTTTAAAACAAATGGCTGCAGCATAGTAGGTTGATTTTGTTTGGGTGACAAATGAGCGAGTTGGATTAAATTTTCGTCCAGATCTTCTTCTTTTCGACCAAAAAAAGTGCCATTGCTCTGCTCAGCTAGAATTGCTGCAAGTTGAAATAGAGAACCCAATAATTAACGGGTACTATTCCTCTGTTCAATTTCCTTTCAAAATGATTCATATAGTCAATTTCAAAATAATACTAAACTTCTATCCCTTTGCCCTGAATAAATATTAATGGTGTTTTACTTTACTTCTTCTTTTGTGTATTCACCTTCTAAGGGAATTGCTGTGATACACAATTTTTCTACATTTATAATCATTTTAACAATTTATTGCATTCATATTCTCTTCCTTTGAATTTTCTTTCCCTAATTACAAGAAAGGAGAAGATAATATATTTCGAAATTTAAAAAGTGTGATGGCATAATATTATCATTACTTGCAATTAAAGTGATTGAGGCAGGGAAAATATATCACTAGTAATTGAAGTGAGACAAACTATTAATATGTCATGATTGTCGCTATTCTGTTGGTAGGTACATATCCCTTTCCTTTCATCGGTACGTGCTATTAAAATAATAAAATACTAATATGTGTAATAAGTTCAGTGCATATAAAAAGTAGAATAAATAAATTAATTTAAGAAAGATTTTAAACTTTTGACCGTATAGTTCAATGATTTACCTTTAGACTTTAATGTAAAACTATTTGTTATTTCAAATCAGATGGAATGGCTAACGCCTAACAGTCTAGTGAAGTTGTTAGTGGGTCGGTTCGAGCAAGAGATTGCTTAGACCAACGGATTTCATCCTTTAGTTTTTCACCTATTGACTTGGTAGATAATTAGCTATCTTGATTTATTGAAAACATGGATGAGTGTTTTCAAGATAAGGGGCCAAGTGAACCTTTACTAGAACAGAAAGAAGCAGCAGTGGAACATGTAAGCTCTGAGCTTGAAGACATATTGTCCGACACAAGATTGTCGCATTTTCAGCGGCTTGGACGGGCATCTACCGTTGAATTCAGAAATCTGTTTCGACTAGCAGCTCCAGCAATCATTGTTTATTTGCTCAATAATGTTACTTCTATGTCTACTCAAATATTCTGTGGTCATCTTGGTAATCTTGAACTTGCTGCTGCTTCACTTGGCAATGAAGGTATTCAACTCTTGGCCTATGGCGTCATGGTAAGATTTGTGTCAACTTTATACTTTACATGGTACTATTTTTACTAACTTGTACAAATTGCAGTAGGATTACCTTTTCTGGTTGTTAATCGACCTAGCATATGACCAGAGCTTCTTTGGATTGCTCGAATTTCATATACTCAATTTATTGTTCAGATTTTTGAGATTCAAAAATTGACAATGAATTCGTACATAGAATCTTTGGTTTCTCCAATAAAATAACTACATAAAAAGTATCTAAGCAAAACTGTTTGAAAGTTAACCCACAAATTCGGATGGATAGAGTTATAGTTTTCAATTTTAATTTACTGAATGTAAGACGTAATGATGTGATTTTGTTGGAGCAGTTAGGGATGGGGAGTGCAGTGGAGACACTATGTGGACAAGCATATGGAGCTCACAAGTATGAAACATTGGGAATATATCTTCAAAGATCGACAATTCTGCTTATGTTATCTGGAATACCGATTATGGTGGCTTACTTATTTTCAAAGCCAATTTTAATCTTACTAGGAGAATCAGAGAAAGTTGCATCAGCAGCTGCATTATTCGTTTATGGTTTAATTCCTCAAATATTTGCTTACGCTGCCAATTTCCCCATACAAAAGTTCTTGCAAGCCCAGAGCATCGTGAATCCTAGTGCATATATAGCAGCAGCCGCATTAGTCCTACATCTTTTCCTAACATGGATTGTGCTTTATGTATTCAAGTGGGGATTATTCGGAGGAGCAATGGTTCTAAGTATTTCATGGTGGATAGTAGTCGTTGCGCAATTTATGTACATATTGCAGAGCGATAAATGTAAGAAAACGTGGAATGGATTTAGTTCGCAAGCGTTTTCAGGGCTGTGGGATTTTTATAAGTTGTCAGCTGCTTCATCTGTGATGTTGTGCTTGGAGACTTGGTACTTTCAGATTTTAGTTTTAGTTGCTGGTTTGCTTCCAAATCCTGAAGTGGCATTAGACTCTCTAGCTGTTTGGTTAGTGAATATCTTGTTATCAATTAATTTTATTTTCCTCTCTTGGATTAATGTCCTCATGAAATGGAATTTGTTTTGCAGTAATACAATTCTTGGATGGGTGTTCATGATAGCTGCTGGGTTCAATGCGGCAGCAAGGTTAGTTATCTATTACTGAACTACTGCATGCATAATCAGCGGCGGATTCAGGAATTCAACTTTCGAGATATTTGTATTAAATCCATTATATTTTTAAACCTATTATTTATTGCAATTTCGTTATTTTTAGCATTGAACTTGTTACCTTTAAACTCTGCATCCGCCCCTGTGATAAAAAGGCATTCAAAATCATAGTTAGGCCTTTTTTCTCCTTTTCAATTACATTCACAGTATTCCAAGAGTGATGAGGTTAAATTTATAAATTTATAAAAATTGCAGTGTGAGGGTGAGCAATGAGTTGGGAGCAGGGCATCCGAAATCGGCCTCATTTTCAGTTTTGGTGGTGACATTAAGCTCATTTGTGATTGCTGTAGTGGCAGCCATAATAGTGATGATGTTTCGCGATGTGATGAGTTATGCATTCACTGGAGGCGAAACTATTGCTAAAGCAACTTCAGAACTTGCACCACTCTTGGCTGCCTCTATAATTCTTAATGGCATTCAGCCTGTTTTATCTGGTCAGTCCTTTATCAACCTTTTCTTCTGTTTTCGGCATTAATTTCAAGAATGGTACTAATTTAATTTTTATTTTAGTACATTAGAGTCACTAAACTATTTTTCGTTACATAAAAATTATTTCAACTTTGTTAGACTATTAATTGGAATATCCTCATTTATAGTAATTAAGAAATCATGTTTTAGGCCAAAAAATATGTACTCTCTACTTTTTTTGTGAAAACAACTCAACGAAATAGAGGTTGCACAGTTTTTTTGCAAAATTTCAAACAAAAACTACTGTAGATATATTGGACGCAGACATGTAAGGACAAACAACACGTATTCAATTCAATAGAAAGAAGAAAGAACACTGCATCTGACTTTTGTTTGGATATATATGCTAAAAACACAGATTTTAAAAAATTGATTTGACAAGGAGAACAGGACAAATATTTTATGGAAGACAGCACCCTGTGTAGTATTTTTTTTAATTAAAACTATTTAGAACTAGACAAATAACAGAGAGGAGGGAAAGATTTAGTTGAAATTAATTAGAAAAACGAATTTTTGAATTGAAGGTGAAAAATGGTATTAGAGATGAATTTCATTTGATTCTGACTTAGTTCGAGCGTCTAAACAAAATATTTTCATACCGAAGGGGTGGCTGTTGGGTGTGGATGGCAAGGTTTTGTGGCATACGTTAACGTGGGATGTTACTACGTAGTTGGTATTCCATTGGGTGCTCTTCTTGGGTTTCACTTCAAACTCGAAGCTAAGGTATGTCTATTCTTCTCCTCACTAGACTTCTTTTTTTGTTTTCGTAGAAATATTTTATTCATCTGATATTCGATATTCGCTTATTTCGTAAAATCATTTGAAAAAACGTGGACAAATGAATAAAAGGTTATTCAGAATTTAGTTTTCATTATTGAAATTAAAACAAATTTCTTTAATTAACTTGGGCAAATATGTAGGGATTATGGCTGGGCATGTTTGGTGGAACAGCAATGCAAACTCTTATCTTAGTATGGGCCACTTGTACAACCAATTGGGAAGAAGAGGTGCGTTTTCCACAAGACTTTTTTTTATTTGAGATTCAAACTTGAGATATTTGATTAAGTTAACATTCTCGAAACAAAAAAAATTCAAATACTTATTACTTAATAATATACAACATTTCATACATAAAGAAATACTAGTACAAAATTATTAGGCAATTAAGGCCGGTGTTCCCTTTTACTTCAAGTATCTTCTGAATATTGTTGTGGTAAAAGTTTGATTTTATTATGAATTACTGTAATTTAAATGTAGGCAAGTTTTATTTTTAAAGTTATTAAGAAATTGATTTTTTTAAATTTACTTATAAAATTAAATGTTTGGAGTCATTTATTAATGTTTGGGATAAGGGTCTGAAAAATACTCTAACTTTGGTTGAATTTGCTGTTGCGATACTAAACTTTCCTGAGGACCTATTACCTCCCTAGACTATTTAATACCGTATTTTAAACATATATATTTGTCCACGTGGACATAAAAAATAATGCAAAATTATAAATAGTAATGAGTCCACGTGGGCACATATATACCTTTAAAATACACTATTAAATAGTTCAGGGGGTAAAAAATACGGTATTAACTAGTCTAGGGAGGTAATAGGTCCTCATGAAAGTTTAGTATCGCAACAGCAAATCCGACCAAAGTTGAGGTATTTTTCAGACCCTTATCCTTTAATGTTTAGAACATTGAATAGTTTTCTGTTAAAATCAGCCTCATTTTGTTTTCCTTGTTATGTTTTAGCTCAATTTCTATTAATACTGCATAACTCAGCAATCCTTTTTTTTTCAGGTGGAGAAAGCGAAAAATCGATTAGTTAAGTGGCAAAACAGCACTAAAAAACCATTATTAAATGAATCATGAGAAAAAACCCATACGAATACATTACCGGATTTTCTTCTTTTTTTTCCAATTCATATTCATGCAAGTTCTACTCCCTTCGTCCATTTTTACTAGTACATATTTGACTTGATGCGTTCCTTGAGAAATAATAAATAAAATGATAATTATACAAGTAAAGATCGATAGAGGGAGTGAATTATAATACATGTATCGTAGATATACAACTTCAGGCATTGGTTTTATAAAAGCTTTCTTTCGATTAATTACGGCTGCTTCCGTTGGCCTTAATTATTACTGTACTTGTTTATAATCACTAATAATAAATAACATGTATTATTAGGTTCTCTATTGCTTGTTGTAACTTACAAAATACAACATTTTTTCGATTTGATTTGAGAATCCACCTCAAACAACAGCTAATTTGAATATATAATTTGTTCACACATATATATAAACCGATGTCGATATTGTTGATCAAAATTGTAAACCAGGTGTCCAAGAAAAAGATTATGCCCAGAAAAGAGGAATAAGTTTCAACATTGGAACCCTAGGAGAACCGCACTTGTTATCCTTGGAACATGTACATGTAAATTCTCTCTTATACAATATATAGTTTATAAATCGCGCAAAAAATATAAACCACACTAAATAAGTTGTGCAAGATTTGACAGGGAATCGAACATTGATAACTGGAAAAAGGAGAATGAAGAATCGAAGTAATAAGATTATATTGATGCGCATCTACTTAATTTCCAATGATCACATAGCACTGAAAGATGGCCATTAAAATCTTTTGAAGTAATAAGAATATAAATGAGCTATACCCAATTAATCGACACAATCTTTGATCAATCTAACAAACCACCAAAAAGAAAAGATTCCAGCTTCAATATATGTATGGTATGGACTATGGAGGATATTTTTAAGTCAAAAATATTATGTTAGAAAATGTTTTTCTGAAAACGTATGTAATTTTTCTTTATTTATTTTTTAGTGTTTGATTAGTATGAGTAAATTACTCCCTGAGCATTTATACATAATTAATTAATATAGAAATTTAAAAGTTAGGGTGTGAGGATGGGTTAAGAGGTGGGGGTCATGGTCCGAGTGAGGGGTGGAGATAATACTATCAGACTATCAGTGTGGAATGTCACTTGTGAAATATGTGCATTTTCACTTGTGAAACTTGCTTTCTTAGAAAAAAAATATTTGAAAGTAAAAATATATATTTTCCTTTCCCACCAAACACATTGTTAAGCAATATGTACACTGTTGGGCAATGTAAGTTGGGCTTTGTTTCCAATCGTTAACACATCAAGGATATGAAGTGAATTGGACGATCCCCTCTCAAAGAAAAATGGGACAAGCCCATTAAGCCCATCTGGTTATATGGTAGAGAAAATAATTTCATTAATTTAGGAGCTAATTACTTAGATACAATATGGTTTGCAATATTACAAATCTTATCAGATTTTGGTGAGTCTCTAGATATGTCCAATATCTTGGGTTACATGAGACAAAATTAGGTGTAATTTATATACATGTATCTCGGGATACATGAGACAAAATTAGGTGAAATTTATTCTAAATACATTGTATCCAAGTGGATTCGCATGTATCTGGAATACATGAACAAGTCGCGCTCGCCACTCTCATATGTATCTGGTATCCCAAATACATGTAAATTATACCAAATAAGAGTCTGAGATACATAACTATCTCCCTCTCCATCTCGTTTGCCTTTCTCCCTATTATTTTAGTGTATCTGGTAGCAAAGATAATCTCATCCAATGTAGTTTTCTTGGTTGTAAAGCTTCTTACCCAAAGATAATCTTCTCAATTACTCATAATTTATTATTCAATTGATGTCATAATTGGATTTGTAGTCTAAATTATATAGGAATAATATGTTTTTTAAATTTTGAATAGTCATGATAAGAGAATTTCAGAAATCTTTAAGAAATGTGTTGAGATCTTAGTAGACTATTTTTTGGATTTTTGTATCCTTCCAATTTCATCAACCAATAGTAAAATAATCGACTAGATTTGGAAAAGCAATGGCTCAAAGAATTCAAGTATTGCGGTACACATAACAAGCAAAATTGGCAAATATAATGGAGGAGTGTGGGATCTCTGCATTCATTCATTATGGCCAATTGTGGTAGGTAATAAAACTAAAAGTACCATATATTAGGAGCATTTATTCCAACTCAACTACTCAAGGGACCATATATAAGATTTTTAAGTGTTATTTATCAACTAAATCTTACGAGATAGCCCCTACTCATCATTGTTAAACGTGTATGAAAAAGATTGAAGATTTGTGAATGATTTATTTTCAATCTTTTTCACTTTGGTTTTGTAAAAACAAGTACTAAATATTGAGAAATAAAACAATCTGATTATGGAAGTCCCATTGAGATGTATAAATGCTGCTTGGCCAATTACTCGGCTAACATAATATGGTGCAGTGGATGAAACTGCGTGAGAAATAAAAAAAAACGTGAACGTTTCATTGGGCAGTCCATTGGATCAATCAAAATATTTTCTTGGAAAGCTGTTTTCTTTTTCTTTTTTTGGGGGGGCCAAAATATTTTTTTGAATTATATCTCCACACAGTCCCTTTCCTCTCCACAAACATTTGCAGGAGGGTGGGGTTATATTAAGTGGAAAAAAAAAAGCAATTTATGAGAAAAGATGACTGAGTTTTTAGAGCCACCAATCACAATTCAATTTTTTTTTTTTTTCATAAAATGCATTTATTATTGACAATTTTTATATCAAATATTCATTGATTAAGAGTCAATAATAATAATGATGGAGAAATATAGATGTATAGATAAATAATAAGAAACAAAGAAAAAAGAAATTAAAAAGTAAAAAGAGACGTGTTAATTCAACAAGACAACACTTAAAAGAGATTATTTATTTCATTTTAAAGTAGTTCAGACTCCGCTACTTTAAGGTGCATTTGACTATTTTTTGGTCTTAATTATAAAGAGATATTATTTTTGGCTCAAATTAAAAGGAAATTATATTTTCGTCGTGGACGCCTTAGGGAGCATCTGATATGTTACTTCATTTGATAATGTGTAATAATATAGTATTTATTTTCCAAAAGATGTTATCTGCAATTATTAATTACTTAATTATTTTGCTTTATCTCGTGAGGCTTTAGCATGAGACAATGACCCAAATACAAATAATTCAGGCTTAAGATAGATATTTATGACTCAGATCCCATGATGAATATTCTTAACAAGTTTTCTTTTTAATCAAATAATATTATAGAACCTTAGTTTGTCACTCTTTAATTTGGCAGTTGATTGAGGATTGCGTTATTAACTTTTTTCCCTTTTCAATCCCAAGTATTAAAATAAGGGAAATTTGTATAATTTTACATATTAATACACTACAAAAAATAATTGAGTAGTAAAAAAGGGGTAAAACACCAATTATATATAGTAAAAAATAATAAAAAATGAACACCAAATATAGTTTTAAAAAAAGTCGAAAAGATTTTATGTAGATACACTACTTGGGAATGGACGTTTGATACTTTGTGCAACAATGAATTATTGACATTAATCGATCTTTTGACTTCTTCTTTTTTTACCTTTTCCCCACTCCTATACAGTCCGAGGCGGAGCTAGGTGGGGGTTCATGGGTTCGAACAAACCCACTAGCTTTTTCGTAGATCATATATTTGTATTAGAAAATTAAATAAATATATGTATATTAACATGTGAACCCCCAAACAAAATTGATTTAGAACCCCCAAACTCCTAATATTGGATCTGCCTCTGTAATAAATAATACAGTCCATTTTTGCTCCTTTAATTTGGATTTGATTTAGTGTTATTGCTACTTTTCTCATTCAAGTAGTGGCTCCAAAAGTAGGTATCAAAAGCATGTGTTGTGCATGGAAAGTTTATATTTACTACTAGCAACCAATCTATCAAACTAGGTAGTAAATACATATAGCATGAACCATTCTTTTGTATTAAGCTTTTTTCACTTAGCCTTGATGAAGCAAGATGTTATTTGCGCATAGTGTTAAATAAAATTTTATGCATATCAAGGTTGTGTTTGGTAAGGAAAAAAATTTAGTTTGATCGTAATATTTTCTCTAAAAAAATAATTTCGTTATAAACCAAAAAATATCTTGAAGAAATTTCTAATTTTGCCGCTGGTTTTGGAGAATATATTTTTGTCAATAATTATCAGTTTATCACTGTGGAATGTGATTCTTCAATATGAGGCCCAGTAACTTCACTTTTTCTTTGAAGATTACAGGTTCCTTCTAGCTAAATTGCAGACCAAACCTGAAAAGTGTTGCTTTCGTGATTAAAAAAGATACTGATATTTATGTCTTTTAATATTGGGTGTACACAAGTAGACATTTAAATTTATATAAAGTTGAACAAGTAGACACACATTATCTATGTGGCATAAGACACATAGGACATCAGACGTGAATTGCCACGTAGGAAGCGTGTGTCTACTTGTTCAACTCTATATAAGTTTAAGTGTGTACCTATCTACACTCAAAGTTGAATGGCATAGATGCCAAAGAGAACGCTTATATATTATGCCTTTAAAAAGAACACTTTACAAGCATTGCCTGATCGACCCCATAATCGAAAACTCAAAACGTGAATGTAGTGTTTTCACAAATATTTATCTCTTATTTATATTTAGTTTCTTAAACTTTATATTGAGTCAAATACACTAAAATAAAATGGAAAGAATGAAGCAGTATTTAGCGGAAAGGAAGTTAGAAAAAAAAAAAGGGGGGGGTAAATAATTTCATAATTGAGTTAATTATTCATTTCTTATCTTCCTCTCTCTGTGATATACTGATATATATATCAACAAGTCCTGTACAAATAGTTATCTTTAATGATTCCATCTAACAACTCCAACAATACTGATTAAGACATACCATGCATTTATATTATATGCCTAAAAATACGATATTTTCATTCTACATGCTCATTAGGGTATGGTATAGATTCTACAGCTGATCGAAAAACAGTTGATTGATTGATCGATTGATTAATTAAAAGGCGTTTCACTGTATTAGTGCATTATACGTCCAAGATGTTTTCTCAACGCGATTTTCTTAGTTTAATTTGTAGCAGATGACAAAAAATAAGAGAAAAATGATGTAATTTTTTAGTAATGCATTTGTTCTGTTTTGATATAAGTACTGCAAAAGATAAGTATCTGTACAGATTCCATCTAACAACTCCAACTATATACTGATTGTTACCTACTATGTATAATGTATTAGTTACATTCTTTCACAAAATGACAATACATTATATACCTTTCATTATTGCCTCACATTAAACGTCGAGACGACAGCTTCATCTATTATTTATATGGCTACAAGTTACTTTCATTTCATTCAACTTGCTCATTAGCATGGGAAAAGTCCTGGAGTCTGAAGCTGAGCAGCCTTTGTTGGCTGCTCATGGGGCTAGCTCTGAGCTCGAGGAGGTGCTCTCCGATTTCCAATTACCTTACTTTCAACGCCTGAGGTCCGCCTTTTGGATCGAATTCCAGTTACTTTTTCGACTTGCAGCACCTGCAATAGCTGTGTACATGATCAATAATGCTATGTCCATGTCTACTCGAATCTTTTCGGGTCAACTTGGGAACCTTCAGCTTGCTGCAGCCTCTCTTGGCAATCAAGGCATCCAATTATGTGCTTATGGACTTATGGTATATTTTTATTATCTGATCTAAACATCAATTAAATGCTTGTTGCTTATATTTGTCCATTATGGTTAAGGATTTTTCTAAACAGGGGAAACAGAGGACTTTTTGATGACAAAAAAATATCACATGTATAACTTTTCAAGCCTTTTTTTTTTCTTTCCTTTTTTGATTGCAGCTAGGAATGGGAAGTGCAGTGGAAACTCTTTGTGGACAAGCATATGGAGCTAACAGATATGACATGCTAGGAGTCTACCTACAGAGATCAACAATAGTACTTTCCATAACAGGCATCCCACTAGCTGTAGTATATTTATTTTCCAAGAACATACTGCTCGCGCTTGGTGAATCGAAACTAGTTGCATCAGAAGCAGCAGTATTTGTGTATGGACTAATCCCTCAAATATTCGCTTACGCGGTGAACTTCCCTATACAGAAGTTCTTGCAATCTCAGAGTATTGTAGCCCCTAGTGCCTATATTTCACTAGGGACTTTGTTTGTACACTTATTGCTGAGTTGGATTGTTGTATACAAAATTGGACTGGGATTGATAGGGGCATCACTGGTGCTGAGTCTTTCTTGGTGGATTATTGTGTTAGCACAGTTTATATACATATTGAGAAGTGAAAGATGTAAGACTACTTGGACAGGTTTTCGATGGGAGGCCTTTAGTGGATTATGGGAATTCGTGAAGTTATCGGCTGCTTCAGCTGTTATGTTGTGTTTGGAAACATGGTATTTTCAAATTCTAGTGTTGCTTTCAGGTTTACTCAAGAATCCTGAGCTTGCATTGGATTCTATCTCAGTTTGGTGAGATTTTGTACTTGCTGTTTATTTGTGTGCTACCAAAAACCTACATTCTATTCATATTATTAATACCACTCTAAAAGTTTAGGTTTTTAAACTACTATGACTTCGTCGTGGATTCTCACCTGTTGTCTTATACTCCAACTATATATTATTATATACAGAGTCTTGATCCTTCCGTCATTAAGGAGAAATAATTGCAATTGTACTCTACACGGATCCACTTCTGTTGTCCTGAAAAGTTAATGTTTTTTATATTTATTTTTGTAGCATGGCAGTGAATGGGCTGATGTTCATGGTTTCAGTGGGATTCAATGCTGCTGCTAGGTACAATTTTACCTGTTATAATAGATTACTAATTATCAAGTTACCAAACCATATAAACTTGTAGCAAGACATTTTTATACTGTCGTCGGTTTATAAAAGTTAAACTCTTTGATCAGTGTGAGAGTGAGCAATGAGCTAGGAGCAGCACATCCAAAGTCAGCAGCATTCTCAGTGTTTGTGGTGACATTAATTTCATTTCTCATAGCTGTGGTGGAAGCTATAATTGTGCTATGTTTGCGCAATGTTATCAGCTATGCATTCACTGAGGGTGAAATTGTGGCTAATGCAGTTTCTGATTTGTGCCCTTTTTTAGCTGTCACACTTATTCTTAATGGCGTTCAACCAGTCTTGTCTGGTAAGATATTTCTCGTCATTATTCTCCTTAATTATAGGATATATACATACGACATGTTATATACACTGACAAGATAAAACATTTTTTATACCATCTGTATAATCTAACATGTTATATCAAGTTATTCGTCTTATTTTCCATGTACTAATCATGTTTGTTATGAGTTGTCTTCGATTTCGATGTCACAATATAAAAGTTAAACTCAAAAGTCATTAAATGTCTGAAGAATAACTTTTTTGTTGTTTGTTCTCAAGAGGTTGATATCACATCCTTGTTTGAGAGACGAATCGGAGAAAAAGAGACCCCATAATAACTCATCATGCTCATGCACGTGTCACTCTTAGATAGTCCCATTTGGAAAGACAAAAAAAAAGTTGTTTTTTATATAGCCATCGTATCGTAAATTAATTTTCAAAGTTAGAGTTACGTTTCTGAGGCCTACTTTCTTTAAAGAGTTGAGTACCGTCAAAATTTGTGATGTGGTATAGTGATAGTAAGTACCTTTCTTTCTTATTCAGAGATTTTGAGTTAAGCTCTCAAAATTAAGTCACTTTTGATCAGAAACATTTTTATCTCCAACATGACACTCTATCGTAAATCTAAATAAGTTAAACCCAAAACGGGTACTAAACAAAGAGTGGGAAACTCATCACTCATATTGAGTTAAATTTAAGATCCATTTTCTGATTAGAGAAAATGGATCAAAGACATAGCCAAAAGGCAATCTTGCCTGATTAATAAGAAAAATAAAAGTGATGCCATGAAGGGACGTATAACCCTCTATCTCATCATTATGAAGTGCATTAATTATTATCGTGTCCCTCTAATACAAGCTTTTTTTCACTCTAACATGTTCTCCTTTGGCTATCAACTTTAACAGTTTATTTGACCTCCATAACAAACAACGTCAATGCTATGATTTGAAGTATATGAATTTTAAATATGATATCGAATCTATAGCTTATTTTAGTTATTGCGTTCACAATTAAATATAAGATTTAAATAAAAGTTATTGAGTTCATCTAAACTCATACCTAGCATGATGGCTCAAGGCGCGGATCTAGAGGGTTTGTAATGAATTCATGACATGAACTTAATAGTTTTTGTCTAGATCTAATATATCTAATATTTTTTTTATAAATTTAATTATTATTATTATTATAATATTTACTTAAAATTATTGTAGGAACTTATAAATTTTAAATCTCGCATCCACCTGTCTATAACAAACCTAATCACCATCTTGCATGTGGAAAATGTTTCACCTACGTCCTAATTGTTAGTACTAGGGGTGTTAGGTGCAGTCCATATTGTGCACATGTCCTTAGATACCCCTACCAATTAATATTTTCCTTTTGACAAGTTCATGTGAACATATTTTATTCTTTGTAGATAAATTAAAGTGGTAGTAATTAATTACCATATTTACTTCACACAAAAATCTGTAAAAGCTTATACAATAATTTTGTTTCTTTGTGAATTTTCAGGTGTTGCTGTTGGTTGTGGATGGCAGGCATTTGTTGCATACGTGAATGTAGGGTGTTATTATGGTGTAGGAATTCCATTGGGATGTCTTCTTGGCTTCAAATATGACCTTGGTGCTAAGGTTTTTCAATTACACACAACCTTATATATCTCTAAATATTTTATAACACACACATATAATAAATATACGTGTATTAATTAATTGGATATAAAATGGCAGGGAATATGGACTGGGATGATTGGAGGGACTGTCATGCAAACCTTCATTCTGATTTGGTTCACATTCCGTGCAGATTGGAACAAAGAGGTGCCTAACTCACTTCTTTTCAACTACTCCCTCTCTGTGACTCCGTCCATTTTTACTTGTCCAGTATTAACTTGACACACCCTTAAGGAACAATAAATAGAACGACAATTTTACTTTATCACTCTTGAAATATAATAAATTTAACATTGAAAAATAACTATAGTTAATAACAAGAGTAAATTAGGAAATAAGTAATAAATTATCTCTTGATTTTTAAATTGAACAATTAATAGTGGACATCTGTTTTTAATATGATGGACAGATGAAAGTGGACGATGGAGTATTATAACTTCTAAAGTTATAAGTCAATAGTTCTTGGGATGCAAAAAGAAGTTTGTAAATTAATTTGGATTCTTTTTTAAAATTTTCAGGTAGAGAAAGCTAAAAAACATTTGGACAAATGGGAAAATGTAAAAGAAACTCTAAGCAAGGAATGAAGATGGCGATAAAGTCATCAACAGTTCACATCAAGGGTTTTCTGGCGTATCTACCAAAAGAGAGTCGAAATCCATTATGAAATAACTTGCTATTTCTGAATTTCGAAAAAACAGATAAAAATAATTTCAGATATTATGTGATTTATTAGTATTCTATTTTAGCTGGTATTCAAAATATTCGATTCAAGTAGACAGAGATGGTTGAAAAAAATTGGTTTGAGGTTTACTTTCAATGAATCATATCACATATGTAAAAACCATCGTTTGTATCTGCACGTTTCTTGGTTGATTGTGTTATAAAGGGTGATGTCAACTTCAATTCTGCAATTACGCAAACAATGTGCAATCAAATTGATACGATAAGTAGCTGAGAAAAAATGAGAGCATAATAGGAGAATAAAAATAGTAACTGCATTTGCATATGCTAAAGGGTCATGCGTTTGGTTACCAGAATTAGAAAAGCATTGCCTAATATAAACTTTGGTATTATTTTATCATGCGTTTGGCTAGCATTTTGCTCCCAATATACCTAAAAGATAGTATAATTTATACAGCAATTCCAGTACTATTTATGTACCAGGTCCAACAAGGGATAACTTGTAAGGAACTTATCTTTACGGGTATAAACAACTCAGATAACTTGCCAAAAATTATGAATCCGTATGCACCAGATAATCAAATGATTATTTATCCATGTGTTACAATTGTTGCATTACAATTCCTATCTAACTTTATCCGCAACCAAAACAACCACTAAGGCTATTGCGCTACTCACAATAGAAAACAATCAGAACAAAACGGATGAAAAATCTTTAGTTTTTTCTTAATATCCAAGTACAGAATGTTTCCAGCATGTGTTGCCTCCTATATAAGCAGTCAAAAACTACAATAGCAGCAGAAACTCTGCACATAATCAATTTATATTTTTGAGGCCACAAGATAACACAATGACCTGAGGAAGTGAATCCACATTATGAGAAACGTGAAATTTGCATAGATAATAAATGATTCTACCCAAAATAGAGAATGTGATTTGATTTAAGTACCGGAGATAACTCGCAATAAGCCTCTAGTGGCTGGTGTTTCCTCAGCCTCAATAACAACTAATCTGATCATTTGTCATGCCTGCTATCATACTTGTCTCTGATGCAGTTTAATCTACATCCATCCCATCTTCCCTTTTATTTCTGGGGTTTGAACCTGAGCCATCCTCAGTCTTTTGGGGAGATGACTTGTGCCTCATTACATGCTTACACATCCTGAAATGTGTTACACAAAATTGTTGCACATCAGGCAAAGAAAAAGTTGATGCTCGAAAACACGAGATGCAGCAAAACTAATAAGCTGCAGTTCTCTCAAGAGACACTTATTAGGATCTTCTAATTTTGGTCTTAACCATAATTCAATAACCAATCAGTAGTAAATTCTAACTACTTTGTTAAGGAGTAAGGCTAGAATTGCTTTGCTTTCAGGGAAGTGATGCCTCTTCTATGTGTATGTGTAAGTGTAGGCAGTTTAAAATGAGGAATATGTTCTCTAAGTCTGAAAAACATGTGGAATTATATACGTGTGTGTGGATGGGTGTGTATACCTATGTAATACTCACACGCACACACATATCTTACAACCTTTATCATGTAAAACTACTAACAGGTATTTTGGTTGTGTTTCTACACCGAAATTAGAGATAAATTCAAAAGTCACTCGCATCTAGTTCTTTAGGGATTGAAATGGACATTGAAGGGATTCAGACTTAGTAGTTCTTGTATAATTTTGTAGACAGTGCAAAAATCTAATTTTGTGGGTGAATGAAGTACAGAAAACATGCAACCATAAGATGTCTAACAATCATGTGGGGAAACAAGATTCATGTTAATTAGGCAGATTTTTAAGATGACGAGCATACGCTTCAAAAGCCTCAGTCTTTCTCTTGATTTCAGTAGACCACAATACTGGATCAGCATTTCTGGGCAATGTCTCCTGCTGGTGGGATTTATCTCGAAGCCACTGCTCTGCTTTATGGCATTCATTAATGACCTGCAAAGAAAAAATTTCAGGTTAATCACAATGTCACAAGGACCTGTAGCATGTTATATATAGACAAGGTCATACAGCTTCTTTCTCACTGGCTGGAAGTGATCCTGCAGCCATTCGATGTTCCACAATGGTGTTTAATAGATGCCGTGTTGCTTGTGCCCGCGCCTCTTCTTCCTTATATCGATGCTCCACAGGGTCCACCATCTAATAACATAAGGTTGGTTGCGTCACTTTCAAGATAAGCATTGGAAAAGAAAAACTAAATTCTGCAACTAATACCAAATGACAAGAACCTTTTTAAGATCCTCTAGCTTCTCTGCATAAACCTGTTCAGACTCATCATCTCCATCTTCATAGAGCCATTCTTCAGTCTGTTGTAAATTACAAGAGATACCCTCCCTCTCCGAATCCGTAGCAAAGCTCCGGTAGGTATTCAAAAGCTATTCAAATAGATGCATAAAGTAAAGGAAATGGGGCAGATACTGATAACAATAACTAAACCAAAACCAAAACCAAAATTTAAGAAATGGTGTATTCAAAACTATCTGGAAACTTCACAAACTTCCGTAACAAAATGACAAGGTACCAAATAGTGATAAAGAAGTAGTATGTATCAACTCCAACATGCGTTTAAAAGTTATGAGTGTCACATAGTGGTATTTGCAAAACAAAATTACTCGGAAGGACGACTTAAAAATGCAAGTGATACTGCCAAATTCAACAGTCCACCGAAACCTGAAAGAACGTGACTTGTAAAGGAAAGGATAATGAGAAAGTAAAATTTCACATTGATGCATTCATCACTCCTAAACCTTCTGCTTCAGTTTGAAATTTTATATTTTAAAGATTAAAATGTTATATCCTTAAAAGTTATATTCTTAACTTAAAAGTGTGAAACAAATCAGTTGAATTGAAGTCTTTCAAGCAAAGACAATTATGAGACTTAAAATTGTCATACCTTATTACGAGTTTCATAGACGTATGCCTCCAGGGTGTTTTTCTTGTCTTTAGTTCGCTCCACCTTTATGTCTTGCTCAGCTAACTGGCATTCCTTTTCCTGAGCTTGGGATAGCTCCATGAGGGTCATTCCACCATCAACACTTTCACTGACAGGAATATCCTGTCTCTTAACGGCCTTACTTTTCCTTGTATCATCTCCCTGCATAAAGAACCACAGGATTCCATTCACAAGTAGCCAAGTACACATTTGAAATAGGCAAAAGGCTTTTAGCCAAAGAACAATAGCACACAAATGGAATAACAACTCACTGATGTCCTAGTGTAGGGTCCTAGTTTATGACCAAGTTATAATCAGCTGACATCGGATAAGTATACATCTTTTCAAGGAAAATAAATAATCAATTACCCTAGAGTATGCCCTAACTAAAGTAATGGCAACACTGCAACATCAATAAGAGAGAGAAGGAGTGAATAGAGAAAAAGATCTATGAGGGTTGCTTTATGTTGATCCTTAATATATTCCACATGATCTATATGGTCCTTAATGTATATGAAAGGATGATCATTTTAGTCCTTTAACCCTAAAACTAACCAAAAAAAAGAAAAAACTAAAAAAAAATCTGTTACATTTAACAGATTTGCTTTCTTTCACCATCACCACCATAGACCCTTCTCCTCAACTTCTTTCTTTTGCCATTTGACGTCATGCTCTTTATCCTCATAAGAAAAATAATACACACTACACCCATTTCTCATCTCCATCGAAACAAAATTTTCAGAAGCTTCCATTATCATACATAAAGAAGAATAAGAAAACCAAAATCATTAAAACAAATGTAAACTAAGTAAGCATTTACAGGGAGGATATAGTTTTCTTTTCGTATGATCCTTTTCAAAACTACTAGTTTTTTCAAGCCATTTTTTTATTCTATTTTTAAAATTAAAGGATAAATATTGAACAAATAGAGGTAGAAAACAAAAATTACAAATATTCTTTTGAAATTTGAAGAAACTTTTGTGCGCATAGAAGATTTTGGCAGCAGAAATTGTATAAGAAATGGGAAAAAAAAAAGGCAAAGGAGAAGAAATGCGCAAGAGAGATGGAGGAAGAAAGGGCCACTAACTGTGGGACCACAGTTAAGTTTAACATTTTTTATTTTTTCAGTTTGTTTTTAGGGCTAAGGACCAAAATGACCCTCTTTTATAATACATTAAGGACCATATAGATCATGTGGAATATATTAAGGATCAACATAAAGCAACCCTCATACATGAAGGACCATTTTGATCATTTTCTCGAGTGAATATGCAGTTTCACCACTTCCATACATGATTCCTCCATGGTCTTCCGGACCAGCACAAAAGCTCTCGGAAACTTTTAACACTCCATCATTAATCTTGCCTAGTTGTTCAAAGCCCAAGCCCATTTAATTACTAGAGATGAGAAGAAGCAACATGAACCACACTGATCCCTTAGTTCTAAATAATTTAAAAACAGAATCTGTCGAGATACCATGACAAAAAGTAAAAACAAACTGTGTACTGTGTAAATAATTCAGTCATAAAAGTTCAAAACCTCCATCTAAAACATGGTTACTGATTGAGTACGATGGTCAATCATCAAAATAACTATATATATTTTTCAAAATGCACTAGCTTGAATCCTTTTGTTTTTATATTTTAAAATCATTATCTTCATTAAAAAAAAACTGTATTGTTTTTTAGAAGTTTTTTTTTTTTTTTTGAGGAAGTAAAAAAAAAAAATTGTATGTATTGCCCAAAAAATATAAAAATGTCAAAAAGAGCACTTAAATTGATCAGCATCTTGTATCTTGTTGAACGAATCACAAAAACATATATTCTACTAGCACTAACGACTTCAAATTTATAAGTATGCGACCTTTAGGGATCTTATTTTTTGATAGAGCCTTTCTAAAACAGTCTCTGAGTTAGGAACGTTTCCTACTTGGTGTCAGTGTCTTTTAATAATACTTACCTTGCTACAGATACTTTAATTTATTTCAATTTTAGGCCTGGTTGTTTTCTGACAAAATTTGAGTAAAACAAATTGAGTTATGGTCTTCATTAAATATTTTTTGAAAAAAATAATAAGGTTATCGCACAACTTTCAGATACCTACCACCCCCATCCACCCAGTCCTCTGTTCCATTCTAAGTCTTAACTTAGCCCATCCAATCTTGAGGACTCTTTCTTTTAACAGAAAAGTCTACAACCTCCAAAGAGACAAACTAACAACTATATACTAGTTTATATTAATTAATTTGAATACGAAGTGCTATTCTTTGAGTTATATGACTATCTAATCTATAAGTTTAAAAGGATGGTTTTATTTATTAATTTTATTTAGGTCTACAACACGCCACCTCACATGCAGATCTGATTCTTTTATGTGAGTCGAGCACATGGAAATATTTTCCTTGAGGGGTGGCAGTGCGACTCCAATGTATGATACTATGATTTCAGCCTCCTCTAATGGCATGTTGAATTATGCAAACCGCCTCATTTAAAAGCTTAAGCAATTAGAGAGGGGATGATTTATTTATTAATTTATTTAGGTCTACGGCTATATGGTTTCTTCAAAATTTTCTACCAATCATCTAAAGATTCTTTAGCAAATTCAAGTATAGAAGTATAGTCAGATATTAGACTGAGGTTGATCGAGCTACTTGTTGCTATCTTTGAGGATTTGTTCCCTGGGTCCTGATTGTTGTCGACCATTTGAAGTCACACAAGGCTAACGTCCTAGAGGAGGACTACTTCGTTTGGCTAGGAAAAACAAAGAACAAGATGAATCTATCTTTAATACGCTACTTCTGACAATGGTGCTGAAACCAGCTTCACACCTCGACTAAATCACAGAACAACCTATGATAGCCTACAAGCATAAGTGTAGGGTAGTCCTGCTCAGTGCTCACACAGGCTTGAACAGATGGGCTCATGTTGAGTGTTACAGCTTGAATCCGAATCTAGAATATTCACGTTGTTACTCTTATGCCTTAACAACTCAACCAACAATCTCCATGGGACAAAGTGCAAGATTAATCTCTTTTAAATAAAATTATATATTTAAAAAGTACATAAATAGTATTATGATCTACAATTTTTATAGTTAAAAAATATTTTAAATGTTTGACAAAATTGTAACAAAGAAAGAAATGCTCAAGTCCCAAATAGTAATTGTGTCATTCTTTTTAGAGAGAAGGGACTAGTAACTTCGAGTGCCCAACAAACAACAAGAAGAAAACCACCAGTCCTCTTAAGTCTTAACACTGAGGTCCAAACAGAACCCAAAAAAGGACGCAAATTAAGCAGTGATTTCAAGAAGTACCAGAAGATACTATAAGTTCTAACTAATCAGTAATCATACAGCAAAATGTGCAGAGTAACTATCATCAGTACTATGCATGACACCAGAAGCTTCATGAGTGCTTACCTCCATATTTTCTGCATGAGTATCAATATTATTTTCCGACGTAGAATGACTTGATTGATCTTTGATCACCTGAAGAGATGACAAAATGCAGTAACAACATTGGGTTACATCTTCAAGTAAGTTTGATCAGCTGAAGGGATGACAAAATGCAGTGATGAATTTCCATACTATGAAAATTGGCACTTACCCAGGCTGATTCTACTGTAACAACACCATGGAGGTTTAATTGAATTTTGACTTTGACCTTTGCTTTTTCAGAATGAGGAACCTGGAATGGGCCAATCTGAAAAATGAAAGAAGTACAGAGTAAGATTAACTGACAAATTGATGGAGTCAACTTGGCATTAAGGATGAGAGCATTAATTTCAAATTCTTAAGACACTTAGCAACGGCATATCTCTGGTATTAATTTGAGTTTCTAGAACTGCTGAAATTAAATTATTTTTACAGTTAAGCATTCTCCTCAAACTGTTGCACATTGAGATTCAGCAAGGAAGCAGAAGGTGGATAGCCTGCCTTCTAAAGCAAGGAAAGAAATAAAGTTAATGCTACAAATATCCTCAGCTTCTAGACTCACCGACCAGAGAGATTCAAAAAGACACAGACATTGGATAACTCCTTTTACAGCATAAGATTAGATCCCGGTAGATGCTTGACAGCATAATAAGACCAAATAAAAGGCGTCCTTTGATCATTTTCAACATGAGAATAACAGTTAACATGCAACACGTTAGTGTGCTTTCAGGGAAATAGGCTAGCGGAAAGCCATCTTCCTGTCCTTCAATTGAAAATTTTGAAACCTTTATAACAATTATGGTCTCTTTTCTTTTGTTATTGTTGTTTATACTGTGTAGAAAAATAATATAACTAGATAACTAAAAATATGTTTTCCCAAACAACTTAAGCTTTTAAACAATAAGGTCACACAATTCCACCTGGTATTAGAGTGGTATTAGAGTCAGACTCATCTCTACTCCTGGTTTACCTAGTGTTGGACCCCTATATTATGTTGATCTCGCTCCAAATGTCCAAGACAGTGTGCAAAGGGATTTTAAGGCATCCCACGTTGGTTGAGAGAACTGGTTGTCTCATTATATGGCTTTAGGCAGTCCTCACCATAAGAATCAAAAATAATCCTCACCTCATGAGCGATCTTTGGGAACGAGTTAGACCCAAGAGCATTTTCTTAGCATGCTTACTATCACAAACATTGACTGTAACTTGCCAGTTCTCGTGTAACACTAACAAAAATCACTATGAACTCGGTATTAGACAGTCTCTCAGATGTCCAGAAACTTTCCTAAAAGCAAAAGGCCCAAATGACCTTATCTAAAACCCAGAATGCCACTTCCCTTCTCTTATTTTAAACCTTGAAACAATCCAAGTTAGACAGCGAGAGAATCTAACTGATATTTGAAAGGGTATATAAAGGCAACCAAAAAGGATGTTTCACAACTTTATCACTTTTTATAATGTACAGTAATAAATTTTATGAACATTTTGGCAGAAAAGGGTGTTTCACGAGTTTTCATTGTGAGCCCATGAAATTGCAAGGGCAGAACAATAGGCCTTAAGAACATATTTCAATTATAGGATAAGTATAACATTTGAAGGTAGTAAACCAATAACGCTCATGGTCAAAGAGTTAATAGTGAAACTTAAAAAAGCCAAATATTTAAGAAAATAGGGAGGTTGCATCACTGCTACAATTAACACCAATACATCCTTTTGCGTCGTCCCTCAATACCATGTTAATTTAAACACTGCTCACAATATTCCATCAAAATTATGATTTCCAATTTACTGCACTTTTCTTTAATGTCACAGAAACCACCTAAATGTGTTTTTTTCTGGGATACAAAGTCATTCTTGGACAGATGTACACATACGTTTGTTTGTATAATAAATCAGATACAACATTTTCTGGTATTAGAGCAACTATATATTATTCTACCAATTAGCAAAGCGAATGTACTACCAGAATTTAATCCATCAAAATATCAAAAGATATTTTTTTCTCGTTTAATGATAAATCATCACAGCTGCAGATATTCAGTCACAGTAAAGGATATCAAAATTATATTTTCTTCATACCAATGACATCCCTTTTTTCTTTACCTTCTCATGCATGATACTAATTTAGATAATAACAGCAGATATGAAAGTTCCTTTCAAGTAAACAGGAGAAATTGAACCCAGAAAATTATCGTTGACTCTGTAGCTCATCTGCAATGCAAAAGACTGAAGTAGCAGTCCAAACTGTGCAACGGATCAGAGGTTAACGTAGTGTCTCACCAGCAATGTCTAGTTTTGAAAATCTTGAATCTCAAAATTGGTTGATGTACATTAGCTATGAACACATGTGGTCTAGTTTTATACCCTAGATTGCCCAAATATAGCAGAGATATTAAGTTCAATTTTTTCTGTCCTATTTATAGGGCACACATTGGAGGGCAAAAGTCTACGAGAAACAATCTGCGTACACATTACCCTCCCAGACCCCACTTGTGAGATTACATTGGGTATGTTGTTGTACGTTGGAAGGTAAAACTGCTTCTGGGAGGACCTTCTCAAGCGGGCTTATTCGATAGAGAAGATACCAAGATTTTGCAACATAAAATATGCAAAGCTATTGGGTAGTGCGTGTAGCTATTTAAACATACAATGAAATAGTACAATATCTAATACTCCCAGTAGACATAGTTGACTTATTGAATTTTTCCTTCTCTTTTGATGTCTACTTACCTTTTCGTAAATATGATATACAGACAAATTGAGATATCCATCAAGAGAAAACTTCTCTTTCAAGGGATGGATTACTGGAAACAAGCCAAAAAGGAAAGTGGACAACTAATTGGGTTAGAAGAACAAGTATGTGACAAATGATACAATTGTCTGCTGTAGTAAGTTCTCAAAGGTGGTTCCATGGGCTTCGACAAACTCAAATGCGTAGAGATCTTAAGTCGTAACCTCAACAACTAGAACTTTAGTTATGACTAGTTAGAGTAATCCAATTATCGAGAATCGTTCCTAACATAATCAAGAAAATTAGATCAAATGTGATATAATACATCTAGAAATCCCAAACAAAACTTGAGGATAGAAGTTCTCATAATAGTTAAAAGGGACAAATGAACTGTACCGTAGATTTGCTTATTTTATCGGATACACCAGGTGGCAACTCATTCTGGTTAGTGTAGAATGCTTCCAAGTGGAAACTGTTGCTCCTTTGCAATGTGAGCACTTTCATGCTCGGAAAACTATGGCCCTTTGGAAACAATACGCCATTTGATAGGGTGCAAACTGGGCCCTCATCGGATGCAAACCCAATGGAGAAAGGAAATGAATCCTGAATCTGCAAATAAAAGATTTTCGAACTCAATATAATGATGAAACCAACAACCATACCTCAATAAAACGCCATGCACTAAACAATATTCATGCCAGAGTTAGGACTTGGTACACTTAAAGGCATTTAAAGGCATCAAGAAGATGCAAGCTTTACAAGAATAGATCAGTTAAGCTCACAAAAACATTGTTTTGTATTGTTTCTTTTCAAGTTAGTGGTTGTGAGATAAATTTTAGGCTTTGGGTGCATGACAACTATTTAAGCAGTAAAACTGTAAAAGGCATAATTTTGACACAGATGTACTAAGCTATCCCAACGCACAATAATTCTTTCTCATGTTTGTACAACAACAGCAACATGAGCAGCCTTGCCCCTACCCTAAAAATCCTCTTTGTACTTCTTTCAAATGTACTTCTAGTTTATGACAAGAAAGAAACACTAAAATTAGCAACAGAATGATTGTAGTGAAGTAAAAGGGGGTTAACACATAGTAAAGAGTGTAGTCTATTATTTCGATATCAACAGGTTTCGCTCTTATGGTTGATCTAGCTATTCATTTTTCCTTTTCAAAGACTTCTGTGGTCAACCTGCCTTGCTCCAACTTCGAAAGAATGACTAAGTCAAAAAATTTGCTAGGTCATGTCCTCATTTCATGCAATTTAATCTCTCTAGAATGCTCTCTGCCACGATGAATATTGCAAACTCTGATTTATCAATTATCAACATGTACGGTTCTCATAACTCAATAAATTATTTCTTTTGATTTTATACATTTTTTAACACTCAACTATGTTGCTCCCTGGAGTAATATTTGGGCTTTCTGAAGTAGTGTATTAGCATCATGATCTGGTGGAGTGGTCATTGCAATAGAAAAGTTTCTTAATTTCTCCATGGTCATTGAAGTCTAACGAATTTTGCAATGCTTCATGTCTTCTGAAGTAGTTCATTAGCATCATGATCTGCATCTGCTGGAGTGGCCATTTCAATAGTAAAGTCACTTAATTTCTTCATGGTCTTTTTAGTCTAATGAATTTTTCATTTATTCATGTTTTCATTCATTACTCGAGGTTGTTTTTCTGATATTTGTTCTATTAACTGCAGGAATACTATTTCAGCAACGAATATTCTAGAATGGTCTATAGCCATGGAAGAGATTGTTTTTACTAATAGAGTTTTTATATCATAGAACTTCAAACTCACGATAAAAAGAGAAGTAAATTGAAAAACAAAGAGAGGAAAAAGAGAAAAAAACTCGAGTCATTTAACATCATAACCATATTCACAATAATTGAGAAAGTAAAGTAAAACCAGCCAATGAGAGCATAGAGAAGGTCTTGTATCTCGGGCACTAAAACTAAACACACCATAGAAGAAGGAATAAACCTATCCATATTGGACTTTGAATCTAATTTTGGTAAATTAAATGAAAATAGGACTAAGAAATAGAAAGAAATTCACAGCCATATTGATCACAAGTATTACTGTAGTAGTTCACATTACAAACCTCGTACTCTCTAACACGAAATATAGGGCTGAGCATCGCACATTGAAGAGCACATCCACGTGCAACACACTCACTAGCATTTACTGTCCTCCCCGGTTCTTTTCTGAAAACAGAATTTAAAATTCTTCCCATAGCTGGAATTCGAGAGCCTGATCCTACAAGCTCAAGAGTATGAATCCTTTCAGCAGTCAAACCAGAATCAAGTAAAGCTTTATGACAAGGAATGCTTATCTTCTCCAACAAATCTGATGAAAGCTTCTCAAAGTCCTCTCTTTTGATGAAACCTTTTACATCTTTCTCATCCATTAAGCACTCAATATTAAGCGGAGCCTCTGGATTTGCACTTAAAACTTTCTTCAGTTTCTCACATGCAGCCCTCAATCTTATAGAAGCCCGAGCATTTGAATAAACATCAATATTGTACTGTTCCTTGAAATTTGCAGCAAAATGTCTGAATAAAACCTCATCAAAGTCTCTCCCGCCCAAGTCGCTATCAAAAGCATGAGATAATATCTTCATATGACCAGGTTCAAATGACGCTACAACAACTTGAGTATCACAATGACCAACATCAACAAACACAACATTTGTTGGACCCCCAGCTGAAAAATCAGTCTTGTATATACCATAACCCAGTGCAGTTGCGGTGCCATCATGCATCAATCGCAATGGCTTCAACCCAGCGATTTCTGCTGCATACAAATAAGCACGTCTCTGTAAATCTGTGAAGTACGAAGGTATGCCAATAACACAATCTGAAACATCCGTTTCAAGATTCTTCTCAGCAATTTGCTTCAAATGTGCAAATAGCATCGCCATAATTTGAACAGGAGTGAAACTCTGCTTCTCATCCATGTAGTGCAAATTAATCAAAATGCCACCATCCTGTCCCTCAGAGATCGCAAACGGAAGCAATTTCAAGTCCTTCTGAACAGCAGGCTCCCTATATTTCCTACCAATCAACCTCTTTACCTGTGAAATAGTTGATTTTGGGTTCATAGTAGCCGATGCAGCTCCAGCCGCACCAATGAACCTTTGTTTATCACCAAACGACACCACTGCTGGTGTCTCTCGATTCGATTCATCATTTAATATTACATCAATTCCTCGTTGCTTTGCAACTCCTATAACACAGTTCTCATTTCCCACATCAAACCCAATTACACTCATTTCCAGCAAAACTTAGCTATACAACCTTCCAAAATTCCAACCACAAACAACAAAGCTCTATCCACAAATCGAGCCAGCACCTAATACCTATCTCTAAATCATCACATCACATACCACAACACAATTTTCCAAAGTAGACCAATCAAACCTGGAAAAAAAATCAAAAAATAACAATAAACAAAATTCAACGTGAAATTCACCAAAATTACATCGATTCCATCAATAAACAAAGCATTTGAAGCTGAAAATCAATCGAGCAACCAAATAAAAAGAAAATCAGCAAATATAATACGTATTAACTTGTTAGACTTGGTAATTTCAAATCATAACATCGATACGGAAGTTAAGAATGGTGGAAAACTATGAAATGAAGGTACCTGATTTGAGAGAAGAAACAGAGGAAACCCTAACAATGGAGAAAATGGTGGTCTTCTATGGATGAAATTAAAAAAAAAAAAAAAAAAAGCGAAAGTCTCCGAATTGCTTGTTATTAGTTTAGATGAAAGAAAGCGGATTTTTTGAAAATATATTCCTTTCTTCGTTGTCTACACATTACGCTTTTCACTCCCACATTTTTATTTTCGGAAATAACTTTGGGAAAAAGAAACAATGTATATCAACCTTTCATATTCATTTTGTATTTGAGTTACAACTTACAAGTATTAATTATTCTCCTTTTTAAACCCAAAATAAAAATAAAAATCTCATTTCCTTTGTCGTAATCTATATTTTAATTTACCCCTTCTTCTTTTTTGTCCTTTTTTCCCCCTTTTCTCAAGTGGAAAGTCAAAGGTGAAAATGAAAAACTAAGAAGTATAAAAATAAATATGATTGTCTTAGAAAATGTGTTTTCTGAAAATCAAAAATTAATTTTTAATCTAATTTAATTTATCTAGTAAAATTAAAGAATATTTTATTGATATATGATAACGTAATTCAAATCTAAAAAATTAGTTGTTGATAGTATGGTGAATTGCGTAAATCACCTATTGTTAGAGGTGGTTTAATCCCTTCTATCCTTAGGAAATGTTAATTAAAATATTGTTTAGATTGACAACTTGACAAGTTACTTATTCTTTTTACTTTAAATTGTGGAATCTAACTAATTTTAGATATTGTTATTGTGAGAATTAATTCTTTCCAACTAACAAATCTTATTATTTAATGTATATGTCAAACTTTAATTACAAATTATAGATCTAACCTTGCATTACATAAATTATTCTAATATCACAATCTTACTAAAAGAGTGATAGAATTCACATCTTTTTGCGCATATACAAAGCTAAAATGATGGTCTTTTTGGTCTTATGATCACTACAATTTGAGTGGACTTCTCCTCCACTTTATGCAGAAAAAGCACTTCATTAATAGAAAAAATATATCAAACTGCTCATTTTGCAATTTGTTGAGATAGAAAACTAGAAAAAATTGAGGAAGTAAGATCCCTAACTATTTACAATAGAAAAAAGTGATCTTTAAAATGTTATGTGTAAAAATAAAATAAAAATTATTAGAAAAAAGTGATCTTTCATATATGACATTTATTAGACTAATACTTTCACGTTATAGCAGAAGAATAAAACTTTCAAGTTGTAACAATAAAAAAATTCAGGTTATAACATTTTATTAAAAAAAACGTTTTTTTAATTAATTGTAAAAATCTGTTTTGAAAAAAAAAAGATGAAAAAGGAAAATAAATCGATTTTAAAGAAAAAAAATTAAAAAAATGGAAATAGGTGCATTAATTAAATTTGAATTGATTGATGATAATTATTAATTAGCATAAATTTAGGAGATTCAAACTAATTAGGAATATTTGTTTTCCTTAATTCACTCTAATCTGTTAAAATAAATTAAAAAGTCTTATTTTATCCATTTTATACATCTTTAAAAATATTTAATCCACGCTTGTTAAGACAATATAATTTACAATTAGGTTGTAAATTGTCTAGGATGAAAAAATGTAATTGAGGTTGTTACAAAATACAATTATCACTATTTTTACATTGGCATAATCGTTTATACAAGGTATTTATACATGTTGGATACCAACTTCATTCATTTTTTATTGTTTTATTTTTTTGTGTTAGAATATGAATTTGGATGCCAAAGGTGTATAGTTTGGATACCAATTATAAGTCGGAGTTAGTTCATGAACTCTAACTTAGTAGTATGATTTCTTTCTAGTTAATAAGACATTGTAAAATCATAAACTCTAAATGTTGAATCCAATTTGTATGCATTTTGCATATAACTGTTATCTCGAGAATTATTATAGTCAATGTGTAATTTATCTTTAGAATGGTGTATCCATTTGGAATGCAATTTGTATATATCTAGTATCCTGCGATTACAATAATTAATCTGTAATTCATATGTAGTTGGTATATATCTTTTTGGAATAAAACAGTGGATATTATATATATCAAATACTTAAAGCTGTAACAAACACAAAATAATCGTCCAAAAGTTAAAAAAAACTTGTAATTCTAAAAAGTCTAAGGTGCAATCAACTATCTCAAATTTGATCTCCGTGGTCTTGGTGTGAGATAATTGCTGGTATCCGAAGCATGTTCTTTTGCTATGCGGGGTCCACCAAATTTGCTAGCAACAGTGCCAGTTACTTCACTCTCACTGATCGTGCCATCATCATTCTTTGTTTTTCCATAATGCCATATGATTGTGGCATACCTTTGACGATGGTACTTTGCATTGATATCAACAGAACGCATATCAAAAACTTCATTACTGATGTATTCAGCAAATAGACATGCGTACAACTAAAAAAATTTTGAAAGAAAAATCATTTTATACCACTTTCATACCAATGTTAAAAATTTAAATACATTAATGAATAAATTGAAAAAGAAACCTTCCTATTAGAAAAAAAACCCAATTTCATATCAATATTAGTCATAATTCATATAAAACAGAGTAATTTAACAATTCATACCATTGGGCTACTGATATCAAACCAATTTCATACCAATGTCAAAACACAATTCATACCATTTGCATACCAATATTATATCACATTTCATATAATATCCCAAAATCATCTATTAAAGTCAGATTCATACAAATATTATTCACATTTCGTACAAGTTTCACCCAAACAAAAGTTTCGAAACAACAATAAGCATAATGTGATATTTTTAGCAAAAAAATCACTAATTTGAATAATGTGTAAATAAATTAAATATAATACTTACCCTAACAATTTTTTTGCCTTTTTTGGATATTGAGATTTCTGATTCCTTCTTTTTTGTTGTTCTTCTTGTTGATGGTTTTGAAGATTGAGCAACTTCTACATTTGTTATTTTTTTTCTTTTTTTCTTTTTTATTTCACTAACAAAATCATAATTCGAATCAAAAAGGGGTTTCTACAATTTTCTCTTTCCTCTTCTTTTCCTTTTGATTTGCCGAACTCACCCTTTTCTTTGCTTCGTTTTTTTTTTCCTTTTGATCCTTCGACTGAGAGGAACCACACTTTGCAGGAATTTCAACATTCTTCGTGTGTAGATCTCATCCCACCATTAAATCATATAAATGTGGAAGAGTTCTACTGATTTTCTTTTTGAATGAAGAAGACGAACGTTGAAGATGGTGAGAGATAAAAAGTTTGTTCTCTGTAAAAGAGAAATGTGGGGGTGGGGGTGTGGGGTTTGCGTGTGGGTAAAAGAGGAAGGTGGGGGTTGTTGTGTGAAATCTAGAAAAAAATCCCTAAAATGGTGTAAGAGATAATGACAATTGATTCTCTAATATTAATGTTATTTCTCTTACTTATTAATTATAATGTAATTATAAAAATAATAACTAATTAATAAAATAAAATATAAAAAAATAAATTATAAATTAAAACTAATCTGTTAATACTTGTAATTAAACTGTTATAAGTAGTAATATAAAAAAAGTATATCTAAAGGCTGTAATATTAAGCCTTAAATAGATATATGAGGTGATTTTTCCTTGATAATATGTCCATAGCAGTAACCCAAGAAAGGCATTGAAAAGCTAAAGCCCATTGGAAGAATTATGGGTTACGAATCTATGCGGCCCAATGAGAATTATAGGGCCAGAAA
Source organism: Solanum acaule (assembly GCA_036250505.1). NCBI lineage: Eukaryota > Viridiplantae > Streptophyta > Magnoliopsida > Solanales > Solanaceae > Solanum > Solanum acaule. Next base: position 3,303 of record JAJOOR010002355.1, on the reverse strand, counting down.
CATAAAGTAGGCAGTTAGGGCATACATCGGCTTGATCCTAATAAATTTTGATAGTTGGTACTTGATCGTGTAGATCGCACTGCATGGCCTATTGGGGAGTGGTGCTTCGAACAGTTTTTTTTTATCATTTTCAGACTTAACTCAAAATATCTGATTAAGAATGAAATAGTCTCATTACAACATCACTAGTGATCGTAATCCGTTTATTAACTGAGTAAATAGTCTCAAATTACTTGACCAGTCGGTCCATTTAATATTCCCTAATCCTTAAATGCTTAGTTAGTATGAAGTCCAATTAAAATAAACGACGAGTAAATTGATGAAGCAGTCTACAATACTGTAACAACTCACAACTCATGGAGTGCTAGGAAGCTGTTAGTTGGGTTCAAAATGAGAGAATCAATTCAACAAATCAAGAAAGAAAATACAAAATTCTTAAACGATTCGGTGCCAGTTTTAACATTAATATTAAAACCAACTAAACCCATGTGGCACATGATTTTAGTTAAGGGGGAAATAAAAGTTGGTTTAATTTATTATTTCTCATCATTTATATTTGCACATGACGGAGGATTTTAGAACATGGATTATGGATAGTTTTGGCAAAGGCTGTAGTATTTTTTTTAAAAAAAACTAAAGAGAGTAGTATTAATGGGGTTTGATAGAAATAAATGTGTAAGGGGTAGGTAAATAATGAGAATGTGTACGGCTGTACCCACTAGGCCAAAATTAATGTAGGAGGGGACATATCAACATGGCTTGTAATGCGGTGATGAGACTGTTTCACCTTTAATCTGAGGTTTCGAATTTGAGTATTGAATATAAATTTTTTTTTTATTGGAAGCATCACTCCGAATAAGCCGTATAATGCATGATCCTAATTTAATCGTGGACAGTGAGTGCGGGAGGGGACAATCCCTGCCCCAAATGTGTTGGAAGAGGAACACTCATGAAAGGCCAAAAACTTAGCTGGAAGGTTTGTTGCCCTTGCAGCTTTTTGGTCATATTGGCTACTGCTAGTGTGAACCGTGGAAGTTGATCTATCAACTTTCTTGGATGCCCACGTTGTTCATGTTAATTATGCAAATGAAAGAGGTCTTCAAAGTCACATCGATAGGTTAGGCCAAGGTGTGACACATGGTCGTTTGGTCAGTGAACAAGTTATATTGAGATTATAATATGAGTAATGAAATTATTTAATAGATATATTTTTATTAATAAGTATTTAATTCTTTGAACTAATAAAGGAGTATACTGGTATAATTTAAATCATATGTTTGGTTTTACACGAGATATGTTTGAATAAATTTTCATTTCAAATTTAACATTTATGAGAAAAGGGCATCTTGATATTCTATCTCAGGATTGAAAGTGATATAAATATAATACCACAGCTGTGACATAACTAAACTGGGGCTAGCTAATAATTAATTAGATTAAAAGAGTGAGGTGATTTTTTTATTTGATTAAAAATGCAGGGTGAATAAAATTCTCGATATATCTTTTTCTGTTAAATGTCATAGATACCGGATAAATATTGAAGATTGACCCGAACATTCGAGACTAATCAATTTACTTATATGAATTTGGATAATTTTTACCCACTCGGAGTGAAAATATGCTCAACATTTAGAGGATGTTTGAATTGGCTTAAAAGTTGGTTAAACCTACTTTTAAGTCAGTTTTTGACTTCTGAAAGTGTTTGACAAATATAAAAATAACTTAAAATAAGTTAGGAAGTGTTTGACAAGATTAAAAATAACTTAAAATAGGTTTAAAAAATGACTTAAAATAAGTTAGAAACCAAAAGTAGATCTCCCCTACTTTTTATTTTTTAACTTAAAAGTCATTTAAGTTTGAATTTTTATTTTTGACTTAACAACTACTTCTTAAGCCAATCCAAACGGGCTTTTACTAATGCTTTATTTTGCTTCTATTTCTCTTTCAACTCATGATGTTTAGCATGTTACACTTTTCATTTTTGGTACAAACGTGTATCATTATACTAACCAAAATGTCAAGCTTTTCCCCCCTTCAATTCATCTTAAGGCCAAATGTGATGTTAAAATAAAATAAAAATAGCTTTGGAGAATAGGTACATGTGTTTTCACAAGTTGAAACTAATCATGGAAGCCATGTTCTTGTTTCAACTTTAGCTATACTACTAGAGCTATTCAAAGAAAGTCAATATTACACTAACTGCACAAACCTTTACTGTCACGGCACGAAATAACTAGAAAAATGTCAATTTACTGGTGAACTCATATGGTTTAATAGTCTTGTTTTAAAGAAGAAAAAAAAAAGAACCAACTAATTGGCTCAATGTTCCTACCAAGTACAACTAACATGAAAGGAAAAAAAGGGGCTAAAGCTTGTGGGGCAAATTAACAAACAAAAGGCACCAACAGATTATGTTACTTACAATGAAATGTTCAACATGCCCCAAAATTTATTTACCTAATTAAGGAAATCAAATTAGAATTCCCCAAAAATTGTCTGGCCAACCCATTGGTGGGGTAAGGGAAAAAAAAAAAACAGACCACTGCTGTGTCTTTAAATTGGTAGGAAGAAGAGTGAAACTAAAGTATCAGGTACGGATTCGGACAAACTTTATATTAGGAAATTCATTAAATATGTATAAATATTTCATTGTAAAATCACTAATCAGAACTCATAAATTTCAAATTCTAGTATCAACCTTGTATTTGAACTATGATGAAATTATTGTTGATGAACTAGATGAACTAGTTTGGCGTATTAAACTTCAATTCTAACTTAAAAATCAACAGAACAGGGCAAAACTAATGGAATTAAATTTCCAAAAATAACATGAGGAAAATTGTATTGAAAATCATTAGTTTCAGAAAGGGTGAAACCCTGTATTTTTTATATTATATGTGTATAATCATGTCTCACCATTCTCTTGTGAACAAAACATAAGCCAAAAAAATAAAAAATAAAAAAGCTCTGCTCCTTTTTTTGTTTCTTTTTCTCATTCATTTTTTTCCTTCATGAGATTCATACAGCCGATCTCAACTTTGTTTCATAACGAAAACTTCAAGTGAACATTGGTTGAAGAGTAGTAGTAGTACTAACCATAGTCTCTCTACTCTTAAGCAAACCTTTCCAAGATTTCAATTGTGACATAAATTGTTTGTAAACTCCACCTCTAGTAACAGAAAATGTCAACAATATGCTCTTTCTGAACCTCTTTAATCTTCTCCCAATCTTGATCTTCAACTTACACACTCTCACTTTTAGCCATGGTTGCTTTCTAATAGAATCTGATTTCTTTAATGACTT